>JAJJMC010021344.1:692345-749055 GCA_023531435.1 Papaver californicum | reverse complement strand
GTTGGTGTTGGTGTTGGAGGAGAAGATTTTGGTGGCGATGTTGGTGCTAAAGTTGGTGGAGTTGCTGGTAGTGGTGTCGGAGGAGAAGATTTTGACGGAAGTGTTTGGGTTGGCGGAGCAGATTTGGGAGAGAAGGTTGGTGTTGGAGATAGAGTTGGTGGCGGTGTTGGTGTTGGAGTTTGTGACGGTGTCGGTGGAGAGGATTGAGGAGTTGGTGTTGGTGGAGACGATTTTGGTGAAGGTGTTGGGGTTGGCGGAGCAGATTTGGGAGACAGTGTTGGTGTTGGAGATAGAGTTGGTGGCGGTGTTAATGTTGGTGGTTGTGGCGATGTAGGTGTTGGAGTTTGTGACGATGTTGGTGGAGAGGATTGGGGAGTTGGTGTTTGTGGAGACGTTTTTGGTGAAGGTGTTGGCGAAACAAATTTTGGAGGGGGTGTTAGTGTTGGTGCCAGAGTTGGTGACGTTGTTGGTGTTGGTGTTGACGAAGAAGATTTTGGTGACGGTGTTGGGGTTAGCGGAGCAGATTTTGGAGAGGAGGATGGTGTTGGTGGCGTTGTTGGTGTTGGCGGTGAAGATTTGGGAGAGGGTGTTGGTGTTGGTGTTGGTTTTGGTGTTGGTGTTGGAGGAGAAGATTTTGGTGGCGATGTTGGTGCCAGAGTTGGTGGAGTTGCTGGTATTGCTATTGGTGGAGAATATTTTGGTGGAAGTGTTGGGATTGGCGGAGCAGATTTGGGAGAGTGTGTTGGTGTTGGAGCTATAATTGGTGGCGATTTTGGTTTTAGTGGTGATGTAGGTGTTGGAGTTTGTGATGGTATTGGTGGAGAGGATTGGGGAGTTGGTGTTGGTGGAGACGATTTTGGTGAAGGTGTTGGCGAAACAGATTTTGGAGGGGGTGTTAGTGTTGGTGCCAGAGTTGGTGACGTTGTTGGTATTGGTGTTGGCGGAGAAGATTTTGGTGACTCTGTTGGGGTTGACGGAGAAGATTTTGGAGAGGGATTTGGTGTTGGTTCCAGTGTTGGTGGCGTTGTTGGTGTTGGCGAAGAAGATCTTGGAGAGGGTGTTGGTGTTGGTGTTGGTGGAGACGATTTTAGTGGAAGTGTTGTAGTTGGCGGAGCAGATTTGGGAGAGAGTGTTGGTGTTGGAGCTAGAGTTGGTGGTGGTGTTGGTGTTGGTGGCAATGTAGGTGTTGGAGTTTGTGACGGTGTTGGTGGAGAGGATTGGGGAGTTGGTGTTGGTGGAGACGATTTTGGTGGAAGTGTTAAGGTTGGCGGAGCAGATTTGGGAGAGAGTGTTGGTGTTGGAGCTAGAGTTGGTGGCGGTGTTGGTGTTGATGGCGATGTAGGTGTTGGAGTTTGTGACGGTTTTGGTGGAGAGGATTGGGGAGTTGGTGTTGGTGGAGAGGATTGGGGACTTGGTGTTGGTGGAGATGATTTTGGTGAAGGTGTTGGTGTTGGCGGAGAAGGTTTTGGTGTCGGTGTTGTGGATGGCGGAACAGATTTTGGAGAGGGAGTTGGTGTTGGTGCTAGTGTTGGTGTTGGCGGAGAAGATTTGGGAGAGGGTGTTGGTGTTGGTGTAGGAGGAGAAGATTTTGGTGGCGATGTTGGTGCCAGAGTTGGTGGAGTTGCTGGTATTGATGTTGGCGGAGAAGATTTTGGTGGAAGTATTGGGGTTGGCGGAGCAGATTTGGGAGAGAGTGTTGGTGTTGGAGATAGAGTTGGTGGCGGGGTTGGTGTTGGTGGCGATGTAGGTGTTGGAGTTTGTGACGGTGTTGGTGGAGAGGATTGGGAAGGTGTTGGTGGAGATGATTTTGGTGAAGGTGTTGGTGTTGGCGAAACATATTTCGGAGGGGGTGTTAGTGTTGGTGCCAGAGTTGGTGATGTTGTTGGTGTTGGTGTTGGCGGAGAAGATTTTGGTGACGGTGTTGGGGTTGGCGGAGCAAATTTTGAAGAAGGAGTTGGTGTTGGTGTTGGTGCCAGAGTTGGTGGCGTTGTTGGTGTAGGAGGAAAAGATTTTGGTGGCATTGTTGGTGTTGGTGGTGCATATTTTGGAGGCATTGGTGTCAGAGTTGGTGGTGGGGTCGTTGTTGGCGGCATTAGTGTTGGAGTTGGTGGAGAAGATTCAGGTGGTGTTGGTGGTTGAATCAATGGCGGTGATGGTGTCGTAATTGGTGGAGCAGATTTCGGTGTCGAGGTTAGTGGTGGTGTTAGTGATGGTGTTGGTGTTGGTGTTGGTGTTGGTGTTGGGGTTGGGGTTGGGGTCGGTGGTGAAGTCTTTGTTGGCGGTGTTGGTATCACAATTGGTGGTGGTGTTTTTGTTGGCGGTATTGGTGTGGGAGTTGTTGGTGGTGTTAGTGTTGGGGGTAGTCTTGGTGTCGGTAATGATGGAGGTGGTATTAGTGTTGGTGGTGATGGTTTAGGTGTAGCGTATTTTGGTGGTGATACTGGTTTTGTTGTAGGAGCTTTTGGTGATGGTGCTTTTTTAGGCGGTGGTGGTTTTAGTGGCGGTGTCGGTTTTGGTGCAGGCTCTTTTGGTGGTGATGTTTGTTTGGGCGGTGTTGGTTTAGGTGTTGGAACTTTTGGTGGTGTTGGTCTGGGTGTAGGAGATTTAGGTGGTGGTCTTGGTTTCGGGGTGGGAGATGTAGGTGGTGGACATGGTTTTACGATCGGTGGAGATGGTGGTGGCTTAGCAATAGGGGGAGTAGGCTTTTTTTTGGGTGGTTTGACAATTGGAGTTCTTTTTGGTGGTTTGACAGTAGGAGCTTTTTTTGGTGGCTTCACAGCTGGTGGTTTCTTTCGTGGGGGTATTGGTGGGGGTTTGAAATGTGGAGGCTTAACATGTGGTGGTTTCACGGTAGGAGCCTTCTTTGGTGGCTTGAGAGTAGGAGCCTTCTTTGGTGGCTTCACCATTGGTGGTTTCTTTCGTGGGGGTATTTTTGGTGGTTTAGCATGTGGAGGCTTAACATGCGGTGGTTTGACGGTTGGAGTCTTCTTTGGTGGTTTGACAGTTGGAGTCTTCTTTGGTGGCATCTTTCTTGGGGGTTTAGCATGCGGAGGCTTAACAGGTGGAGGCTTAACTGTAGGTGGTTTCGGTACATGTGCATTGGGAGGAGTAGGAGAAGGAACTTGGGGATGGCGTTTAGGAGGGAGTGTAGGCAGTTTAGGAGGAGGTGTTGGAGTTGAACATGTTGGACAAGCAACTGAAGTAGTGAGTAAAGCTCCCAAATTCAAAAGAAAAATGAAGAGACTACTGAGAATGAACTTCATATCTCTGTAAGACTAGGTAGTAAAGAGCATAGTCTATTCAATTCATTCCTAGGTAGGTCTACTTATAGTGTGTGTAAAATGAACCGAGAGAGTTAAGTAAGACATACAGTTTTAATACGTCAGGTACGTAGTAACTTTTGCACTTGCAGGATAATACCTTCTATTTCAGCCGCAACAGTTGTGAGAACCAGCCTTTTTACTATCCCTACTTTATGATGTCCAGTTACCGTAAAACCCCTTTTATTTCTAGTCCTGTAGTGGTCTTAACATTTTGGATTCACTCGGAAAGCTTCACCGCATCAAATAATTTTTGGGTCTACACTTTAAAGCAAACAGTTATTTATTCTTTATCATACAGTTTTGTATTATTGTATCATGTACCCACTTGATGCGTCGCGTTCATACATTTGCAGGCATCCAAAACGTTCTCATACTGCCAGACAATGGCACAGAATCTATGAGGTTTGTATACATACCGATCGACATACTTATTTCCAAAAAACTAAACAAATACCGACATACATACCATTATAAAATTATTTTTGTACGATGATTAAGATTTTCAATACAAAATAAGAAAGAGAAGAATTTGTAGTTTTGCATCTTGTTATAGAATAGATTAAGATATTATCACTCAATGAGACTGGATAGATAGAGACTTGCACATTGGGATCCTTGGAAATTTGGAGTTTTTCTTGTAGTTTTTTGTTAGAGATCCAGTCACCAGTGATCTCTTTTCCTCTTTAGCATGTGCACATTGCAATTGCATTATGTGAGAGTCCTAAAAAAACCAAAAATGGAAATGACCCATGTAAAGTCACGTCGCCCATCTTTTTACTGTACCAATTGTAAAGATGCAACATGACACTTTCAGCATGCAACTCGAACTTGATTATGCACGTTACCATAAAGCAGTGCATAGTAGTGCAACTGTCTATAGGTATATATTTTGTATCTTTGACAGTCGGCAACACTATACAGTGGTTTATGTTCACTTTAATTCCTCCGTTCCACAAAAAACGATATTTTTGAGAAAAGAACTCATGAACTGGTGATAAGGGACAACATGTATATTGTGACTGTATATCCCGATTACCTTTATTAAAGATGAGGTAGTTGTCCGTGCGACTCGTAACAGCTGTTGTAAAATCTAGAAAGAAAATCTCAATGGTTGGTTGTATTTTTCTTTTTTCACTTCAGAACTATAAATTGCACATTCCAAGTCTAACCTGTGTGAATGAATATTCGATAAATAAATAATTTGGCCAAATAAATAATTTTTCACAGGATGTGATTTGGATAAAGTGACTAAATGAATAACCTCTCTAAATATATTAATGGATATAAAATTTTGAGTCCTTAAAAGCCCCACGAAAATATACATAATTAATTATTAAATTTTATACAAAAAAATATATATAAATAAACCAAAATACTAAAGTTGATTGATTTTTTCTTCCATCCAAACCAAAATACATTACATCCTTGTAATGTACCCACAACTTCTGGAATATTTTTCTCATTAGCAAATAATTTTCATGACGACTACTGCTTGAAAGGTTTTTTTTAATAACACATTTGGGATGACTTTATTATTTATCGGGTTTAGGATCATTCTCATTGTTTATATGATGTTTGACATCCATCATATTTTTGTAGCATAAATTAAATTAGGATAAACTTTTAACTACTACCTCTTGTACTATTTTTTAATATAATCCTTATTTCATAAACGTACTTGACACCTTAAATATAAAATTACTCTTTAAATTTATAAATATTAATTTATTGCTAAATAAATATTATCGATAAATAAATAATTTTATTAAATGAATATTTTTCTAACCCCAAGAGTATGTATTTGTCGAAGTTAAACTGTATGAAGAAGTCGGAGCTAGAGTCTATGTAAATTCTTTGTACTTTCTTGTAATCTGCAACAGTTGTTCAGAAGGTTTTATATCAAGCCTAGGTAACACCATTTGGTACAGTTGAAAAAAAAAAGAAATTAACTTGGCAAAAAAGAAATAATATTTTATAAAAGTTCATAAATTTAGTGACTAATAGGATATGTAGTTGATGCATTTAGGTCGTAGAATAACTATGACTGTCTAAATTTTTACTAAAATAACTTTAAAAAATAATTAAATAATATAATATCTAGCTTAGTAACCAGTGACATTTCCTCAAACATCTTAAATGGATTTTGATGCATTTCTGTGAACTAGATGCATCAAGTAGCAAGGACTGTCATTTCTGAGACACTCATGCAGTTTCCCACCAAGAAAATACCAGTAATTTCCTCTAGGGATGTTTATGCCAAATTTCCCATTGACATGAAAAACCATTAATTTGATAAATACAGTAAATAGAAAGATTATATCTAATATTCTGATACACAGAATCCTCTTTAAAATCAATTAATTAGAAAGGTTTCAATTAACAATTTATTTACTTATCAAACATTTGATAAAATTACAGTATCTAATTCATAATCTTTATAATTATAGAAGATGAATTATGATAGTGAAACTTTTAAATAGTATCTTATTCAATTAATACATACATAATGATCTTTTCTTTCTTCTTTGATTACTCTTACTTAGCCTCTTCTTCTTTCAATTGACCGACCCCCTCTTTCTCTTGAATGATTTCCTCTATTTATAGATCATCTAATGGGTCCCTCTTGTCCCGATACCTTCTTTCATTCTCCTTATTATCTTTAGATCGGGATGATTGTATGGTTGACATGTCATGCTCTTCACTTTTTTGGTCCGTTACCTTGTATTTGATTAACACGTACTCTTCGTTCTTTGAGAATCATCTTTGTCCCGATCATTGGTTTCAATCATGTGGTTAAAGTAATAAGAGTAATTATTGCCTTTACTTTCCCGTTCCATGTTCATTTATTACTCTTACTTTCCCGTTCAATAAGCATTTAATGCTATCTGTTTCGATCAGTGTGATACTACTTTCCCGATCTTATGTGTCAATCATGCAGGGATATATTCAGTCTTTCACATCTATCATCTACTCGATCCTTTCATAAGGCTTTGATTGTGTGCTTCTCGTTCTTCTTAGAACCACTGCTTCTTTCCTAAATCATTTTACACGTGTCGTCCTCCTTTTATTTCCTAACAACTTGCCCCCTTCTTCTTCTTTTTTCATAAACTTTCAACGGTCGATCCAAGGTTTTGGAAAAAGTAGAAGAATAATTATTACCTTTTTTTTCGCACGTTATGCGAGTTTTTCGCAGGCAGTAACTTCCATTATCATGTTTGCATCAGTTACCTTTTTTCGAGGAAATCAAATCCTTGCCTGGATTAACACCTTTTCAAATTGTGAAGGTTTTTATTCTTTTGTTTAAATATGATGCAGTCTTTTCCACTTCTGTCTTTACCTCTTAAAGTTGTTGCTCTTTATCTTCCTTAAACTTTTCAAATACTTTCGTTCTCCCAACTGTTCAAGAGCTTTTAGCATCAACCACATTTATTCTACTTTTGATCAAGTAATTGTTTGTCTTCTTTCTCCATGATATTTAACCATGATTAGCTTTTAACAGATATGATTGAACTGATAATTTTTTTTGATTTTTATGATTGTTTCTTTATGATCTATGATGATTCCTTCATACATTGATCCTTTGAAATATTCCTTTCAGATAAAACATTATGTCTTCCAGAAATCCCGATGCTGCTGGTGATCACCAAGAAACCGGAAGACCTTCAAGAACCTTCTTCTAGATATGTTGTGTCTCGGTCTGTTCGTAAACCAGCTCCTGATGCTTCTATAACTGCTAATCCTGCCCCCAGAAATAATAGGCTCATGCAATTTATAGTTATCGATTGATGAATATTGAGGATTTTAAGAGAAGACATGCTCTTGAGGGATTTAAAGTCTCATTCTATGACAAAAATAATGATGTACTGACTTTAGGAGCAATTCAGAGCTTTAACTATTCTTTCCATAGTTTATTAATTTCAGCTGGTGCTTTAGAGGCCGGACTTCGTCTCTCACTATATGAAGAAGAAAACCCTTTCCAATTTGAAGTTCTTACATCTCGCGGTGATTCTCCTCATGGTCAAGCTCGAACCATTACACAATATAATGGAAATTGGTAGCATATCCTTGATGAGTGTAGCCTTCGAAGTGAAGGGCGAACTAATCTTACTTGTTGCGTTCCAAATTTTTTAGAACGTGAAAATTATACAGTTGAAAATTTTCATTCTACATACGGAGATGGTGTCAGTATCAGGAATTTTGTGAAGTGGGGCGTTAGCCCTGTTCGGAAGTATCTTACGGGATTTCCCTTATTATATGAGGTTGACGATCCAAAAATCAAGTTTATTTTATTTACCAAAATTGATTTTCCCACAAGAGAAATAATTCGTCAAGATCATGACTATAAGTGGTATCGCACTCCAATTATAATTGAAGGTCCTTGGGTTTTTGGTAACATCTCCAAAGATGAAATTCAAAGGGTTCGTAAACGTTTCCCAAGCTATTGTCCTTGGCGGTTAAATTTTGATGACTACAAGTTTGAATATAAGGTTCGTATTCTTCTTTCTTTTAGTATTGTCCCGAACTACCATTGAATTTTTTCTTACGGGACAAATTTTTGTGCTTCAGGTTGAACCCGATTCCGAACTTCAAACTGAAGCTCCTCTTCCTCGCCCAAGCCTCGGTATTCAGATCGTTGAAGGTAGGCAAAGAGTTGAGGAAGAAGTTGTTGAAGGTAAGGGGAAACAAAAATTGGTTCTCCTTGAGAAGAAGAAAAAGAAACCAAAAAGACTGTGGTACCCTTCTGAAGTAGAAGAAGGGGAGATTAGAGATTGCTTCGTTGAAGGGAATAGCAGTTCCGCTCTTATCTTAGCTGCGGGACAAAACGTTGAAGGTTCGGTCCAAGAAGAAGTTTCGGGACAGCTCGTCATCATTGATGTTGTTCCTGTTAACGTGGGGGAACCAATTATTTCTTCGGACCAACCTCCAATAGCTCAATCTATTTCTGAAGCTGTTCCTACTACTACTGCTCCTACCGGCTTCTATGATTCCTTTTCTCCCCTTCCTTTTAACTTCGACATAGATCCAATCGCTTCAAATAGTGGTACAATGACAGTTTTTACTGGATTACCTCAAGAAGAAGCAGATGATATTGCTGTTGAAGAGGAAAATATTGAAGAAGTGAATGATGCTGTTATTGTTGAAGAAAATATTGAATAAGAAAATGTTGTTGTTGATGTTGAAGATGTCATTGTAGAAGAAAATACAAATGAAGTTACTGAAGAAGTGAATGTTGAAAACATAGCTCCTAGTACTTCAGTTACAGATGTCCCTAATGTCCCGAACCTCCTTGTAGATAAAAATGCTTATGGAGTCACCCAACGGGACATTGGTTCGTTCTTCCACTAATACAGATAGGGCTGATGTTGACATGCCTGATGCTGAACCTTCTGCTCAAAGGTCCTTCTCTGAAGTGGATCTAAATATGAGAATGAATGAAGGAATCAACCTTGCTGGTTATGAGGACGAAGCTTTCAAGTGGTTCCTTTCTAAAGGACTCCTGAAAACTTCCACATGTCCCGATTTATTGAAATTTGATAGTTCTTCGATGTCTAGGCTGCGGAGTTCACTTGGTGCTGTTCCTCTGGAGGATGCTCGGGACGCCTGGTTTGATAGCTAATGTTATGATCAATCGTTCCCGCTAAATCCTCCTTCTTCTTTAAATGAATCTCTGGTTATTGCAGAGGGTCCATCATATTCTTACCCGCATCAAGCTCTTGCTCAGCTTAAATATGGCACCGATTGCCTATTCGTTTCGTATAAGTTTTATAAAGCTCGTGCCACAATGATGGAGCTATTGTTCAAGAAAGAAGCAGAGATGGTGAAGCGCGGAAACGATGATTTGCAGCAAGAAAATAAAAATCTCAAGCAACAAAACGACTATCTTCAAAAACAGCTTCAACAACAACAAGAACAACAAAAACAACAACAGCAATAACTTCAAAGTTTTGAGAATCAAAATCAAGGGCTTCAAAGTCATAATCAAGGTTCATTCCTTGCCCCTTAGTTCTTACCTATTTTGGGTTCGTACCATTTTTTTTTTCACAAGTTTTGAATTTCATTTATGAGATCAGTGAGAGACTTGGAATCCCTATTTAGGTTCGAGCTTAGGATGATTCAGTTGAAAAATCATGCAAAAGAATTAAATAAGGAAATGGAATTGGTTAAAGGGAAATTAGCACAGTTGTCCGATAGTATTGAGTTGAATACTTGGAGACGCAATAGAGATGAATCGAAATATCAGGAAGCTCTGAAAACTTTAACTCTTAAAGAAACAGAGTTTAAGTCTATAGCTAGAGGTATATGCTTGAGTTATATGTTTTTTTTGTTTAGGGTATTATATGATTTATCTGATACTTATTCTGGTTTACAGGGCTAGAAAAGAAGGTCAATGAAGCTAATGCACGAGTAACAATAGCAGAGGCTGAACTCAATGTTGCAAATAGCACAATAACAAATATTACTGAAGATTTGAAGACTTCGGAAAAGAACTTAACTCTTAGTGCACTAAAGCTTCGGGATTTGCAATCTCGTTTGAATGTTGAGACTTCTAAACTGGAAGCTCGTGAACAGGAAATTGTAAAAGAGCAATCAAAATCTGAGGAGATATTAAAGGAATTAAATTCTGAAAAAGATCAAAGATCCCGCTTGGGTAAACAAGTAGAAAATTATCACCAAAAAATTAAAGATCTTCAATCAGAAATTGATTACGGGCGTGCTTATACAAGTTGGGTGAGACAAGATGCCAAGGAAAAAATTGCAATGTCATTTAATGCTGCCTTGGATCGTGCTCAAGCCGATCCTTCTGTATTGAATGGTCGCGCTAGTGTCCCGAAGGTTCCTTCTCAACCGTCCCGACGCACCAATTCCGAAGCCTAGTTGTACTTGTTCTTTGTTCTAATGTTCATAGATTCATCTTTTGATATTTTTTTCTTATGTCCCGATATTTTTGTATCTTGAGTTTTGACATAATTTAATTGGAAACTTCATTTTGTGACTTTCTTCTATTGTGCTTGGATATACTTTTAATATTGTTCCTGCATAAGAGATGACATTTACGAAATTTTTAGGTTAATCATATTGTTTCATGAGTACAATTGATTGAATTATATATACCTCAAAACATGTAATTCAAGATCCCACACATACGAAACAAACCCGGGCCAGGGGTAAGATACAGGGTTGGTCCCGAACGTACTCTGAAAATGATAACCATAAATTAGGTATTAATTCTTTATTAGAATCTCATAATTATTAAAATTCTATAAGGACATTTACCTTTTTGTTTATATTACGATTGTATCGCTAATCGTAAGCGCTTTCCAGAATATGATGTTCCTGGAGTAATTGAATCATAATTGTGCCGCCAATCGTAGCGTCTTCTAGAATAAAGTGTTCCTGGAGTAATTGAATTTTGATTATGTCGCCAATCGTAGCGTTTTCCAGAATAAGGTGTTCCTGGAGTAATTGAATTTTGATTATATCGCAAATCGTAGTGTTTTCCAGAATGAGGTGTTCATAGGATTGACTGTTATTTTAAGTATAACTTCAGAAAAAATCTTATTATCAGATAAAGTATTGAATAAAAATTTGTATACCTGTATTGGCCACCATAGATGTACTGTTAATCATGGATAATAAAGTTTTAAGTATTGTGCGTTACATGGATGTTGTAAGATTTATCCTTGCATATTCCGAAGATAGTATGATCCTTGTCCCGCTGATGCTTGTACTATGTACGGACCATCCCAGGTTGGTGCGAACTTCCCTGCACTTTTGTCCCGATGGTATTTCGTGATTTGTTGTAAAACATATTGTCCTTGGACAAAGTTTTGTGACTTGACCTTTTTGTGGTAATCCCGTGCCAACTTTCTTTGATAATTTTCCATTTTCTAGAGTGCCACCTCTCTTTTTTCTTATAAATCATCTAACTTTTGTAACATTAAATCTGAATTTAGATTTTTCTCTCATGCTTCTGTTCTAGTTGTAGGTAGAATGACTTATGTTGGTATAACTGCTTCTTTCTCGTAGGTAAGAGGGAATGGTGACTCTCCAGTGGATTATTTTCTTGTGGTACGATACGCCCATAATGTATTATGGAATTGTTCACACCATTGTTTGTAATGTTCATCCAATGTTTTCTTCAAATTTGTTGCGATTGTTTTATTTGTGGATTCAGCTTGTCCATGACTCTGGGGATAAAATGGTGTGGATTTGTGTTTCTGATTGTTAAATGCTTCAAATAGCATATCAATGTTTTTTCCTTGAAATTGTTTTCCATTATCAGAAACTATGGCTGCTGGAATCCCAAATCTGCAGATGATATTTTTAAATAAAAATGTGAACACATCAATGTCTCTGATTCGAGCTAATGCTTTAGCTTCTACCCATTTGGTAAAATAATCGGTGGCCACAATTAAATATTTTCTCTTTTTGGTCCCTTCAACTAATGGACCAACAATATCTACCCCCCATTTCGCAAATGGCCATGGACTGAGTATAGAATTAAGCTCTGTGGCAGGTGCTTTGATTTTCTTTGCGAATCGTTGACATTCTTCACACCTTCGTACCATATTTTCTGAGTCCTTAAGCATGGATATCCATTAATAACCTTGGATTTTAGCTTTTAATGCGAGTGAACGTCTTCCACTGTGGTTTCCCGCATCTCCATAATGTATTTCTTTGAGTATTCGTAATCCTTCCTTTTGTGATAAGCATCGGAATAATGGCCCGAGGAATGATTTACGATATAAAATACCATCCCGAAGCTGGAAATTATCCGATTTGAGTTGAATTTTTCTCGCTTCTTTAGAATTCGAAGGCAATATTTTATCTTGTAGCTATTGATGAATCGGAATCCTCCAATCTAGTTCATTTGGTTGATCATCTACTTGTTGAGGCATAGGTGCGGCATTTTGTATTGCGGGATCATTAATTTCTTCTATCACATCTTCTTCTATGTTAGTTTTTGCTTTTATCTGTATAGATGGTTCATATATTCTTCCGACTTTTATAGCTGTGATATTGGGATCGTTTACCATGGAGGAAATGAATGCCAATGCATCAGCATGTCGATTTTTGTCTCGGGACAGATGCCGAAAAATAATGTGTGGGATTTGATTGGCTAAGGTTTGAACAAGGTTTTTATATTGTGCTAAATCTTCATCAAGTGTTTGATATTTTAATTCGACTTGTCGAATTATCAATTATGAATCACTTGTGAGTCGAACATTGCTGATTCCTAGATCGATGATGAGTTTTAGAGCATGAACCACAGCTTCATATTCTACTATGTTATTTGTATGTTCTTCAAACTCAAGACAAAATGAATGTGTCATTCGTCCTCCCATTGGTGGAGTAATCACAATGCCAATTCCCGCTCCTTCCTTGTTTCGAGACCCATCCACAAAAACTTCACATCTTTGAGAATTTGTGGAATTCAGAATATCTTGTGGGTCTTCTTCCTCGAAACCTGGTAATCCTTGAATCTCATATTCTTCAATCGGGAAGTCCGCAAGGAAGTCAGCTAAAACTTGAGATTTTTGTGTGGTTTGCAACTCATAAATGATATTTGAATTGTTCTAGCTGGGTGTTCCATTTTGCGATCCTTCCTACTTTTCATGTATTTTTTAATATTGATTGTAACAGTGCCTTGCTCGGGACACGAACATAATGTGTGAGAAAAATAGGTATGTAACTTCTGAGTGGCAAAAACCAATGATAAAATGAGTTTTTCGATTTTAGTGTAATTTCTTTCTGCTGAATTAAGGGTTTTGCTGATGTAATATATTGGTTTTTATATTTTCTCATTAGTACGTACCATCACTGCGCTGATTGCATCTTCCGTTGCCGCTATGTACAAAGTTAATATTTCTTCAGGTTCCGGCTTCTGTAATGCTGGTAATGTAGCCAGATGCATTTTTATGTTTTGGAAAGCTTGTTCACATCGATCGTTCCAATCAAATTTATTTTTCTTATTAAGTATATCAAAAAAGGGTTTGCACCGTTGTGATGATCTAGCAATAAATCTGCTTAAAGCGGCCAAACATCCATTTAATTTCTGTACACTTTTAATGTTGTTGGGTGATGGCATATCTGTTATTGCTTGAATCTTTGCTGGATCAACTTCAATTCCATTTTTTGTAACCAAATAACCCAAAAAACGTCCTGAAGTAACACCAAAAATACACTTCTCCGGATTAACTTTCATCTTGTATTTTCGTAATGCACCAAAAACTTCAGTGAGGTCTTGTAGATGATTGATAGATAATTTACTTTTTACCAGCATATCATCCACATAAACTTCTAGAATTTGCCCGATCCAAGGTTTGAATATTGCATCAACCAGTCGTTGATATGTTGTTCCCGCGTTTCGTAATCCAAATGGCATCCTAGTATAGCAATACAACCCCCGTGGAGTGAAGAATGCCGTATTTTCTTGATCAGCTTCTGCAAGTGCAAAATGGTTATATCCCGACTGACCATCCATAAAAGATAATGCCTCATGGCCTTCTACAGCATCTACCAACTGATCAATGTTGGGAAGTGGATAACTATCTTTCGGACATGCCTTATTTAAATTGGTGAAGTCTATACAGATTCTTACTCCACCTTTCTTTTCTGGAACGATCACCATATTAGAAATCCATGTTGGATATCGTACTTCACGAATGAATCCTGCATTTAAAAGGTTTGCTAACCCTTTTTCTACTGGATCGTGATACTCCGGTGCAACCTTACGTATCCGTTGTCGAAAAGGTATAGCATCGGGACGTATTTGTAATTCATGTTCTATAATATTTGGATCTATCCCGGGCATGTCTTCCATCTTCCATGTAAATATATCTACAAAATCACGAAGTAGCTTGATTAAACTTTGCTCCATGTCTTCTTTCATCAATGTTCCAATTCGCACTTGTTTGGGAAATTCTGTAGTTCCAATATTTATAATTTTAGTTTCTTCTACAGAAGTGAAAATTGGTTTAGGATTCCCGATTGAAGTTGGAGTTCCCTTTAATTGCTATGAGGATCCTTCGAATTGCCGATTTGTTGAATTTTCTTGATTCTTACTGCTTTCTCCTAATTCATTTTTTGTTTTTTGTTCGATGTTTCTTTTCAAGTATTGATTTATCTCCTCTTCCTTTGCTTTGATTTTGCGGTCTTTCTTCATTTCCCGCTGTTGTTGTTCCCGTTCTTCATTCATTCTTACTTCTGCCATTATACAAAAACTTTGCATCATCTTGATCTCCCTTTATCTCCATTTCTCCTTACGGTGTTGGAAACCGCAAATATTGATGATAAGTTGAAATTACACCTTTCAGCTGGTGTATCCATCGTCTCCCGATTATTGTATTGTATGGGGATGGAGCATCCACTACGCTGAATCTTGTCAAGATGTTAATTGGTCCAGCAGATACTTCCAAATCAATATCTCCTTTGGGTCTTGAAGCCATTCCATTGAACCCATAAATAACGAATCGGGACGGGACTAACTGATCCTTTTTTAGTCCCATTTTGGAAAATGTGTCATGAAACAACACATTTAAAGAACTGCCCCCATCCAAAAGAATTTTTCTAACGTTACATCCTGACATTAGCAATGTAAGAACCAAAGGATCATTATGCATCTCAATTTCTTGATTAACTTCCTGTGCCGAGAAAGTTAAAGGGGATGCCATCCAGTCTTCCGAAGCTTCCGTTATCCTTCCTGATACTTTAAAATTTTCATGGTCCCGAATCCTCTTGCATAACTTTTTATTGATTGCAGCATTCATATCTGTATCACTTTCTTCTGAAAATGATATCATATTAATGGTTTGTTTGTTATACGGGATATGCACTTCCTTGCCTTTGTCTGGTCTTGCTATTAGTTCGGGCCTTTGAATGAATTCTTCAACTCTCCTGCATCAATCATTCTTTGTACCAGTATAATAAAATTCCTGCAATTATCTGTTGTGTTCCCTTTATAACTGTGGTACTCACAATAATCTTTTGAATGTTGTGTGAACTCAGGCTGATTGCCTCTTGATGGTGGCCACTGAAAATCTGGTTTATTTTTTATGATTTCGAATAATTCAGAATATGGTATATTGTGTTTTGTGAACACTCTTTCTTGAAATCGCGGAACAAAATTTTGTTATCCCCTTGCCGTAGGCGTTTTGATTCTCTTGGTTCAGATTTAAAAGGGAATTTCTTTTTTTGTTCTGGTGATACTTCGATTGAATTTGTCCTTTTTATGTTTCTTTGATTTCGCAAATTAATTCTCGGACCTTGTTCTTGAACATCTTGCAATCTTGCACATGTTTCTATTATTTCCCTGAGCTGTCCCTTAGTTTGGGGATTGTTACGATGAATTTCAATAAAAAGTTGACATCTCCGATCAGCGATTCCCCACTTATAATGATTGATCGATGTACTTGAATCTACATCTCCGATTGCTTGGCAAATTGCATGCCATCGGGCCGTATATGACCGAATCGACTCTTCTGGCTATGAAGTAAGGGAATATAGTCTGTCCACTCCCGAATCAACGGGCTTGTTGTACATGTATGCCTCGAGAAATTTCCTCACTAATTGTGAGTAACATTGAATAGAATTTTCTGGCAATCTGTCATACCATAACAATGCTGAACCTTTCAAACTTGATGGGAAGCATCGGCACATTATTGCTTCGTGTTCGTCCCATCGTGACATCACTCGATTATAATATATTAAGTGTGAGGTCGAGTCCTTTGTACCATCATAACATTCAAATACAGGGATATTGTATTCTCTTGTCAATGGAACACATGTCAACTGTTGAGCCAGCGGTGTTCGTTTGGCTTCCTTCGGCACCTCTTCAATTCTCCCTCCTTCTTTATTTTTTAACCTTTTTATTTCTTCTTTCATTTTCTCTATAGCTTCAATAAATTTTTTCCATTGTGCACGTTGAATTTCTTGATTTCTCGTTTCCTCCTAACCCGGGATGATGATCCTGCTAATACCATTCTCTGATCTTGATTTTCCCTTTCATTTCTGGGTGCATGCCTTCCAGAAATTGATTCTTGACTTCGTGACCCTGTTGCAGCTAGTCTTTCCTCACGTTGAATCGTATTTTTCAAAGCTTGATTTTCTCTGGTTAATAATGCAATTCGATTATTATTGGCTTTTTGTTCTCTTCTTATTTCATTCATTTCTTCCAACAGATTTTGAAGATGATTTACTTCATTTCGTGAATTCTCATGATGTGACGATTGATTTTGAATAATGGTATTTAGTGTTAATTCCTGAATAGGTGTATGGTTTCCTAAATCACTCTGTTGTTGTTCTGGCTCACTCGCTTCTTCCCTTTGTCTGTAATTTTGTCTGACGTTACTGTCTTGATTTTCAGAGCCTGCTTCTTGAGACATATTTCTTTTGGATTCTTTGTTTCTTGATTTTTTCTTTTCTCTCTTGAATTTTAATGATCTTTCAAAAGTTAGTCACATAATTTTTAATAGATTATTTAATAAAGAATGAGTCAGACACTAATTTACTGACCTTTTTTTTTATTTTTATTTTTTTTTATGTTTTTTAAATCTATCTGTACTTTTAGTAAAATAATTTGTATCATCTACCTTGAATCTTTTAAATTCATATAAAAGGAAATCAATCATTTAAACAGATTCATTCAAACTTAAAACTTTTTCTTTTCAATGACATACAATTTCCATTTTGCATATCACATATAGGCTATTATGCAATAGAAATCACTTGTTGGCAGATTAAATTAAGCCAGAATGTTGCATAGAACTATCAAATTCTTTATACTAAGTTTCTTTATTTTTTGAAATACATATATAACAGAAAAATCCATTTTTCTTGAACAGGTAGGATAACTCCTTTAACACTGTCCCTGTTTCTAGCGCCAAATTTTTTATGCCCAATTTCCCATTGACATGAACAACCATTAATTTGATAACATATAGTAAATAGAAAGATTATACCTAATATTTTGATACACAGAATCCTCTTTTAAATCAATTAATTAGAAAGGTTTCAATTAACCATTTATTTACTTATCAAACATTTGATCAAATTACAGTCTCTAATTCATAATCTTTATAATTATAGAAGATGAATTATGATATTGAAACTTTTAAATAGTATCTTACTCAATAAATACATACATAATGATCTTTTCTTTCTTCTTTGATTACTCTTACTTAGCCTCTTCTTCTTTCAATTGACCGACCCCTTCTCTCTTGAATGATCTCCTCTATTTATAGATCATCTAATGGGTCCCTCTTGTCCCGATACCTTCTTTCATTCTCCTTATTATCTTTAGATCGGGATGATTGTATGGTTGACAGGTCATGCTCTTCACTTTTTTGGTCTGTTACCTTGTATGATTAACACGTACTTTTCGTTCTTTGAGAATCATCTTTGTCCCGATCATAGGTGTCAATCATGTGGTTAAAGTAATAAGAGTAATTATTGCCTTTACTTTCCCGTTCCATGTTCATTTATTACTCTTACTTTCCCGTTCAATAAGCATTTAATGCTATCTGTTTCGATCAGTGTGATACTACTTTCCCGATCTTATGTGTCAATCATGCAGGGATATATTCAGTCTTTCACATATTTCATTTACTCGATCCTTTCATAAGGATTTGATTGTGTGCTTCTCGTTCTTCTTAGAACCACTGCTTCTTTCCTTAATCATTTTACACGTGTCGTCCTCCTTTTATTTCCTAACAAGGGATACTGCCCAAGCAATTAGGGCAATACATTCCGCTTCATCTGGTCCCGTGGTTAATATTTTTGATTCTATACTGCATTAAATAATTTTTGGGTCTATACAAACAGTCATCTAATCATTTTCACACAGATTTGTATGATCGATCCTGCTTGTACCGTCATGTTCATATATTTGCTGTCATCGGAAACGCTCACACACTGCCACACAATGGTACAAAATCTATATGAGGTTGATACCAACATACATACTTATTGCCAAAAAAAGAAAATACCCACACATACCATTACAAAATCATTCCGTACGGGTTAGGGACGACCCTAGACAGGTTTGACGGGTTAAATATTCCCAACCCTAATCCTGACCGTTATTTCCAACGGGTCCATATGACTAACCCTAATCCTATCGGGCTGACCCTAGGAAACTAGGTTGAACTAGTTTAGTTTATTTAAAATGTAGTAGAAGAGGGTCGAACCTCACATCCATTCCCTAATGTATTAACAGTGGAACCACTAGGCTATGTGGTAATAGTCAACTTATACCAATATACATAAGATCAGTCATGTGATGCCTTCCACTGCTATTCTTTCTAATCGGACAAACAAACAATTTATATATTTTATATTTTATACTTTGTATAACAACTCTCTGTCCATTATCGTCTCCATTAGCAACTCTCTATTCCAAAGTAATACGAGCAAGTTTGTTATTCTTCACTCTTTCAAGATATCAATCTCCATCCATCACCTTTTAATTCATCTTTTTTCTTTAGTAGATCTTGATTCTTGATCTATCTTTCTCTCTTAAGTCTTAACTTTAATCTCAATATTACACTGTTTTTTAGTTTTGGTGATGAATTTATTATAGCATATAAGATGTGATCTTTCTTTACATTGATATGGGTTTTTGTTAATGTTTGAAACAATACATGGATGGATCTAAGTAAGGGTTGATCATAAATTTTATTTTTGCTTAAATGTATGAATGTAACTAATTATATTTCTATGTTTAGATCTGAAATGGTGTTAGCTTTGGGAATTTGGGCAGTTTAGAATGTCAAGGAAATGATTAATAGCTATTGAAGATTAGATTAAACTAATAAAAAGGTTTTTGAACTGATTCATGGGAGATCAGTTTAAAAAATCTTCACTAAAACCTTAATTTCTATAAATTCAAAGGATTAACCAAAAACTGGTGGGTAATTCACGGGTTGATCATAGCCCAGTCTGTTTTCTGATGGGTTCATATATGGCAATCCTAACCCGGTTTGTTTAGCTAACAGATCGAGTCAAACTGGGTTTAAACAGGTCGGGTAACCTGTTGCCAGCTCTATACCCACATATACCATTATAAAATCATTTCATACGATGCTAAAGATTTTCAATACAAAATAGATTAAGACATTATGATTCAATGAGACTGGACCGATGTAGACTTATAGGGGGTAGTCAAATGAGATTTATATAGATTTTTATAGATTTTTATTTTTAGTGACTTCCAGAGACTCTCTGGAAATATAGAGATTTTCAGTGCTTTTAAAAAAGTGTTGTAGAGAGTCTTTGCGACTTGTAGATACAAATCTAGAGGTTTAGAGAGTCTTTGTGATTTATAGAGATAAAAAGATGTAAACTATATAATCATAAATCAAAACATCTACCAACTTTTTTGTTATGCACGTTACACAATTGACACAAGTACCATGATACCTAGTAAAATTTGTGTAATTTGTCAAAATTAAAAGCCCATTGTTGTCATGTGCCTAAGTTTTCATTCTCTTTACTTCACTCATCCCACATTTTATTTGCTATGCTATCTCGTCACTGATTAGCATCTTCTCGTTGTTGTCTCTGAGTTTGATTTTGGGAAAGATTGTTCTTTTACGGATAATTGCATTGATGTATTATGAGTAGATGTTTAGTACTTGATTCTGGTAAAAAATGGTTAATGATTCCTAAAATTAATTGTCGATGTAATCATTTTATTTGGGCTGATTGTGATTTTTTGATTTTTCCATATAAAATCAAGCAATTCCAGGGAATGTAAGAAGACAGAGGGGGAAGGAAGAAGAAGATAAAGGCTGAGGAATGAGCAAAAGAAGAAGATAAGGCAGGAGGGAGTTAAGGAATAGTCGTGGATGAATTTTAATCATTCGATAAGGCTGAGGAATGAGGACCTTTGGATTATATTTGTTCTACCCAAATTTTTTCAAGTCTTTCAAAATATCACCTTTAAGAGAGAGATTTTGCTCATGCCTATTTTCATCAAAAAGTCTCTCAAAATCCCAATAAAAAACAAATCAATGATTTTGAAGTCTATATCTAATAACAAGAGTGTTTGAGTGACTATTAACAAATCTTAATCCAATAACATGGTGTTCTTAGAGAATTTAAAAGACTTAGAAAAAGTCTCTATCAATTAACAAGAGAGTTTGGGAGACTCTCTCATGATCTCAATTGACTAATAGCATATTTGAAAATTCTCTACAAATCTTTATAAGTCACATTTGACTACCCCCTGGTTAGACATTGGGAATCTGGGATCTTTGGAAATTTGGTGTTTTTGTTGTTGTTTGTGTGCAACCACCTCCAGATCTTTTTTTCGCTTCAGCATGTGCAAATTGAAATACCAAAACGTGAGGGTGAGGTGTAAGAAACGGAAAAATTTGGCTCTTGCTTCCTTATCACGAGAACTTTTTGTGGGAACCCTCGTACAAGGGATTTTGAATTTATAGAGGGGCTTTTTATGTGAAGGCAAAATAGGATCATTAGTTATCCAATTCAGAAAACCTTTATCCATTATATTTTTATAATGGCTAAACTATCCCTATTTAGTTATTAGACTAATAAAATAATATTATACTTAATAAAATAAAATCATGTTTTTATATGTTTTGTTTTAGTGGGAAAAAAAAAGAAAAAGAAAAAAGAAAATTTTTTTTTGGAGATTTTTGAAAAACTTTAGATTTTGATTCACTCAATGAGTGATTCTAGTGAAAATTTTGAGGTGGGTGAATCCTTATATGATATAGAAACCATTTTTATATACCTCATGATGGAAATCGTGATTTACTCAACCAAAGATTGATTTTTCTTAGCTATTCAGACCTATTTACGGTTGGGTTTTTCCCTTTGTAGCCAACCGTAAGACTAATTTACGGTTAGGTGATGATGAATTTCTAACTTCTAACCATAACTGGGTAAAATTGGATTTTTCCAATTTTTAACCAGTTACGGTTGGGTTTGGTATATCGAACCCAACTGAAACTCAGTTTCGGTTGGGTTTTAGTCAGTTACAGTTGGGTTCGATATAGTTATAGTTTGGTTTTGGTCAGTTACAGTTGAGTTCGATATACCAAAACCCAACCATAAAAAGCTCCTTCATTATTTTTTTTTATAATTACGGTTGGTTTTTTAAGAACTCCCAACTGTAACACCTTTAGAATTTAATTTTACGGTTGCGTTTTCATCTTTCATCTTCTTCTCTTGATTTTACGATCGGTACGTCCTTTCATCTTCTTCTCTTGAACATCATCAACTTTCATCTTTTGTTGATGATGTTTCTTGGTTGGGTTAGTATTTAAAAGTACGTGCCCTATTTAATTGGGATGTTAGGGGTTTCATAGTGTTGTAAGTACCAAGCAATGGTTGTATTGATTTTCTCTTATACTCCCTCCGTTTGATAAAAATTGAGCTATTCATTTTAAAATTTTATTTTATAAAAGTTGAGCTATTTCATTAAACAATGTATTATTTTTAAAATTACCTTTTAAAATAATTTTTTTTATTAAACTTTAGTATAAAATATATATATAATTTAATAGTCATGTTTATATTCGTTTCGTAAATGTTTTAAAATATTTTCCAACGATATAAAGTTTACAAATATCAGTCTCATAGTTTAAAAGGTATGTCATTTCTAAATTTTACTATTTTGTTATTTATAAGGGATATAATTATAAAAAAATTGGCTAATTTGAGGTATATGTATTTTATTTAAGACTTATCCAATAAGTTTAAATAGGATCATTTTGAAGTAACTTCAAAAACCCCTTAACCAACTATTTTAGTTAATAGTTAACACACCCTTTGATTAAATAATGTTAATCATTGAATTAATTCTTAGATGAGTAAGAAACCATACGCATCAGGTCCGGCGAAAATTAATTTTTTCATTCTTTTCTATAACCTACCGTCTTCCATATACAACCATCTGATGAGGTATCATCTGACCCGTCTTCCATTTCAATTGGTCACAAACCCAAATAGTAGAAATGAAATGGAAAAAAATGAAGTTCGAAACTCATTTAGTTTGTCACGATCTAAATTTCTTGGAAGACAAAGAGGTGTGATAAAGATGGATGCGGGTATAAAAGATCTCATTTTTTTAGAAATGTACTTTTTTGGAGTTTACTCTTGCTTCGATAGGACCCCTTCATCTTATAGTTAGTCCTTGTGTACTAAGGTGGGGCTTCACCCCGTACCCTGTCCAAAGGAGTCCCAACTTAACCAATGAGAAAGAAGAATTTTATGACTCAATCTATCAGAATCAAACAGGGTAATGCTCACCCACCAATCAGAAAGAAGGTTTCAGTCACCATTAAAAAATATGTACAACTTTTAATGTGGTGAGTTTATTTTGCATCACCTTTAATATTGTTTATAATATTAATTAATTAATTATTTTTATTTTTTGTTTTTTTAAATATTTTTTATTATTTTTTTAACTTTATTTTGTTTTTATTTTTTTAACTTTTATTTTTTTCATATTTTTTATTTATTTTTCATTTTTTATGGATTTTTTAATTAAAAAAATATATTTTAATTAACTAGAATTGACAGGTATTTAGTTGACTGAAGAACATGAGCCAGAATCGGAAAATACAACGAAGGACATCTGCCGAATCTAATATCAATATGATTTTCAAAATTTTATATAAACTAAATCGGTAGGGTGGAAGTATTTTATCTACCAATTGTTTACAATTGGCTAATAGGTAGGTTCATGCCCGTCGATTGTATCCTAAGAAAATACCAGAAAAATGAGTTTAGCAAACTAGAACCGATAGGTATTTAGTGACTTATATATCTGCCAATTGTGGATGTTGTTCTTCACGAATGAAGAACATGAACCAGAATCGGCAAATACGATATAGAACATATGCGAATTCTGTTATGAATATGATTTAAAGATTTTTATAAACCAAATTCGGCATATGAGAAGGATTTTATTTGCTGATTGTATCCTAGAAAACATCCAGAAAAATGAGTATTTCTTTTAACAAGAATCGATTGATATGATTGTCCATATACACCGATTCTGAGAACAATCGGTCATCGTGCAAGTTTCGTATCGACCGATTGTACCCGAACCCTTTTTTTTTTCAAAAAAACCAAAAATTTGGTTTGATTTTTTTTTCACTTTTTGCTATATTTTGAAAGAGATAGGAATAAACCAAAAGAAAAAAAAAATTAAATTTAAAATATTAAAATAAATAAATTTAAGTAAATAATTAAATACATAAATAATAAAAATAAAAAATAAGTTTTGATATTAGGGATAAGGATAGAAATGTAATCCTAATTATTAAGGATAATTTAGTAGTTCCATCCATTTGAGACACCTTTTATCCCTTATTTAGGTGGGTGAAGAATTTAATAGGTCTCAAGTGAAATTATAGGCCTAAAATTAGGTAAAAAATATATAAAAATATTTCTCCTATGTAAATTTAAAAAAGCTCAACTGTTATATAATGGAATGAGTATATGAATTGAAACTTTTCCGTCACAAAAAAAGTTATAAAATAAAATAAAATAAATCTGACCCATGTAAAGTCACGTCACCCATCCTTTTTCCTATAGGTCTATACCCAAAAAAAAAAGTTGGCAGAAAAAGGTTAAGATTTTGATAAAACGAAAAAGAGAAATACAAAAAGAAAGAGAATTTTAAATTTCCACCCAAAAGAAATAACTATTTTATATTGCTCCCTTTTAAAATTGATAATAGGTAAAACCCCCTATATGTTAACTTTTTTGTGACCACCCGGTTAAGTGACCATGTGCAATATACATGTGTGTAAAAATAGCTATTTATAGGGCTTAAAGCCAAACTCCACACACAAGGCTGATAACTGCGCAACACAAGGACAATCAATCAAAAAAAAAATATCCACACACAGGGCCAAACTGAGACCAATAAACCTGCACTCTATAACTTATATCCTCTTACCTTGAGATCTTTTCCCCAAGCTCTTATTTCTTTTGTTCTGCTTTTTAGTATTTCCATTCCATTTAAGCCTCTAGAGTTCCCTTTTGCGTCATCTGAAAAGCTTTATCCTCGCGAGATGAGAGTCTACACATCCTCGATACGTCTATATTAATTGCAAAGATATAGCATGGTAATTTTCAGCCTGTATTTTTTTTATTGTTTTTTTATAAGAAGAGAAGATATATTAAGATAAAAAGGAACGTACAGAAGCTCTACTAGATGTAAATAAAAAATTATATAAAAAGTTACATCCCAATTGTTGAGGACTAAAGTTGTAAAGTTCAAGTGCACTCTGTTCCTGGCAGCTGCTGCCCAAGTTAAAACTAAGGACCTCGTTTCAATGCCAAGATCCATGTCAGTCTTAAAGCTATGTTGTTGTTCAAAAATGCGAGAATTCATTTCTTTCCAAATAGTATAGATTACTGCAGCTGGTATGAGACCCTAAATATAATTTCGTGAAGTTGAAAAGTTGGAGTTGTGCCAACTATGAGCTAACATACTCGTAGAACTAGGTATTGCCCATGACCAAGAGCTACCAGGACCAAACTCAAACTTGATTATGAACGTTAGCACTAACCTGGACCAATGCATGGTAGTGTAACGTTATATAGTTATTTTTTCATTTCTTTGACAGTCGGTAATGCTTTTCAGTTGTTCATGTTATTTCTTTTGTCTCATAAAAATTAATATTTTTGGAGAATAGAACTCATGAACTGGTGATAAGTGACAACATATATATTGACTTCATCCCAACTAACATTGTTAAAGATGAGGTTGTTGTGTGCGACTTTTAGCAGGTTGTACATGGTACAGTATGGCACGTCTTTAGCCTATACCAGAACCAAAACCGTCTGGAACGATTTCTAAATTTTTCAAACTGTACCATGCTATCTACTAAACAGTTCGGTTCCAAACCGAACTGTAACGGTTCAGTGTAGATCTGTTGGTTTACCAAAACCGTTAATTCAGTCAGATCCTTGGAACTGACGGTTCAAAATTTTATACAAGACAGAGAGTTTAACATTCATATTGTTAGTTTGGTGTACTATACATTATACTTCAAAAAGAGAGTTTAACATAGTTTTAGTCTATGGGAAAAACCATATGAAAATGATAAAAGATTTGTCTTTGAAAAAATAAGAACTAATCTACTAGTACTTTCGCCTTTCTCCAACCACCAAAGCAATCCTTTCGCCTTTCTCCAACCAAGCAACGAACAAAATGTATCTACAATCAAACACCAGAGTTAGATACTTAGATTCATGCAATGTGTAGTTGTGACAAATTGCATTATATAGTCTATATTCAAAAACAAAAAAAAGGATACATTGGCATTCAGTGATACATTTGACAGATAATTTGATAAAAATGGTAACGCTTAGTCTACTGTTCTTACTATATCAAATACAAACTCCTTTAGCATTCATGAGTTAGGTTGTTGTAGCATTTAGCGTTTTATTACTATATCAAATACAAACTAGGATTCATTAAGGCACCATATAACTATTTGGAAAGTGAATTACTGAAATCCAAATGAAAGAAGTTAAAATTCTATGTCCCATATACCCAAAAACCATACTACTGAACTAACCGTCCAAAATCAAAACTAGAAACTAAGAACTACTGTGAATTATCACTTCAATTTTATTTCCTGCAGAATTACTACAGAAACTAAAAATAGAAAAAAGGGGTTTCCACCATAAAGACCAAACAAGACCCAGATCCAATATCACCTAAGTAGCTTTAATTAGACATCAAAACCATAACAAAAATAAACAAAACAGAAAACCCATCTCTTCAATTTCCTAAATAATCATATGCTATAAACTAAAACCATTGAAACCTCAATTAATCAACTAATAATCTACAAAAGTTAAACCAAGTTTCAATTTTGAATGAAACCTGAAAAAGTAATTATAAACTGAATTCGTAAAATTAAATAAAAATAAATTCTACTAGAATGGTTGTGCGGCATTTTAAACTAAACCATTAAATTAAGTTAAGATGAACAAACAAGTTGAAGGTTGATTCTTTATTTGAAGTAGGAATCTAGTAAATCCACATCTCAAACAATTAAAACAATCCAAATGACATGGAACATCATAAACTAACCAAGCTGAACCAAAGAATTCATGTACCTCAATTGTATGATTGATGCAAACACTTTTACAAAGAGGCGGAAACACAGAGAACTCTATCTTCAAACTTAAAAGATAGAGCATATCCATTAAAGAGCAGCCCTTCTAGTCGTATCAATTTCAAACCCTAAGATATAAAACGAGTTCAACCCAATTTTCCAACTTAAAAATAAAACAAATTAGTAGCAATTTTAGCTTCAGAAATATAACACCTCCTAAAACCATAACAACTTTAGCATCAAATCCCACACACATCAGCAAAAAATTGCAGAAACTCAAAGAAGAACTAAGGATGATTGATTCAGTTTAAATTGAAGAAAATACTTAAATCATTTCAGGATGATTGATTCAGTTTTCCCATCTTAGAGTTTAGTATCATGGTGGGGAGTAAATCAGAAGGAAAAGAAAAGCTTTAGTAAAATCATATAAACATAATCCATAGAAATTGAGTTTTCCATACAATTAAATTAATAAACATTAACTATTCAAACAGTAACTAATCCCACCGGCTTAACGTAATCGGTGGATCATATAATTCAGATGGGGCACTCATTAGTATTGACTCGTAGGGCACGATTAATGGGAGGCAAAAGGACAAAGGTTCATCAAATTCCGCAGCAAATGCACGTGTCAATTGCATGTGGGAAGAGGCAAATCGACATATGTGAATTTACGGCAGATACTGCAGTCTGCACGAAGGGACGGCACTCAGATGTCCAAACGAAACCTCCATGTCGAAGTGAAGTCACTGTTTAGTTTTGTCCCAGCTAGATTGTCTTGAAATTTGTCAAATAATTCAGTGAAGTGTGTTCTTTTTGATTTTTGATTTTATTCTGTTTTTTTCCTTTGTGTGAAATATCACAAATCCATTCTCACTTCTCAATAGGACTACACTATTAGGCCCATTCAAATGGGAAGTTCCACAAAAGAATTATAAGATTTTCATTCATAAGTTGATACTGTAACATATCAAGTAAATTGTATTGTCAGAATTTTCTAATTTCTTAGTTTAAAACGTTTTTGAGAAAATTTATACATCGAATACACATAACAGTATACATAAACATCATGGCTATACACACAACAAGTATCTTTCTTTTTGATACATAGACATCTTACGTCAAATTAAGGAGTTTCTTCACCTGTATAGATATAAAAGAAAAAGTAACAAAAAAAAGACATGAATCAATGCCCGACTGATAAAATATAGTTCTACAGACACTACACTCACATCACGCAGGGATCTCACCTTCTTCTAATTCTTCGTCGTTGAGACCTTGGAGAAACTCACCATCAAGATCAAGAAAGTCATCAGGATTTATATCTCCAATAAGCCCCGAGTAAGCATCCCTAAGATCTTGTTCCAATTAAAACCGGCATTTTCTGGGAGTTCCAAATCGTTAAAATTGGAAAAGAAGAAGTCATCAGTATCTTCTTCTGTTTCACCATTCAACATTGGTTCTGAATTTACACACTTCATAAGATTTGATATCTGTGGGCCTTCTTCTTCCTCTGGTTCTTCTTCCTTGAACATAATACGCTTAGGGCTCGGGGAATTAGTTTCACTCGACTTCTAAGGGGGTGGAGCTGCATCTTTAACGACTTTAAAATCGTAGCTGGCAGAAGGAAGAAATACATAAATTACAGGAACTCCACAATGAGTGTATTGGCTAATTGTCGGGATATTGAAGATTTTATGTCCAATTCACGATATGGAAACTTGGGACGCTGCAGGAGAAACAGGGAATGCGATTAGGAATTTTCAAAGTGTCTTTCATTCCTGTTTGCTTAATGATGTACTAAGTTGAGAGACTATCATCACTCACTGAAAATGAGATTTTTACCTTTATTCATATAGCCGATCAAATAAACAAATAAAAATAAAATCGTATCGGACAACTTGATAGCAACAGTGAAAAAAAACAAACCATCACAAACTTGTAGAAAGCAACGCAAGTTCACACTACAATTAGAAATACAAATATCACCGAACACAGTAGCTATACCAAAGAACGAATCAAGATTACTTCAACCCTGCAATATTAAAGGGAAAGACAGGTACCTTTGCATTTACACGAATGAAAAATTCAAGTCGATCTAAAATCTCCTCACAGAATGGCCTTAGCTTATTATTCCAAGGACCAAGCTTCAGATGCTTCTCAATTACTGAACAGAGTTTAGTATTTTCATCTACTCTGTGCAACAAAACCAGAAATACCGAGCCATCATGTAAATTAATTTGTCATTGAAATGCGAGGGCAGAGAACATAATAAACATTGCTGTTCAAAACTAACTCCTCAAGAAAAGCATTAGTTATATGACTAACCCGTTGTCAACAATAACTACATCAGTTGAATGAAATCGCCACTCAATCGTCCATAAAATGGACGTCTTCCTGAAAGAAAACTAAAAACATCGCAAAGAAGTATTAGTCGCCAATCCTTCAAACAATTGGACTACTACTAACTTAAATTATGTTGGAGTCTCCCTGATACCTAGAAATCATTTCAGGCTATATAGCATATAAAAATTCAAACTTCAAAAATCGAAACTCGAAACAGATAAAATAAAGCAACATTAAATCCATCATTCATTGCCGAAACCTTGAAAACATCCTTTTCTCCATTTACTTAGCAGTACCTTACACCATGAACAACAATATAACTATTAAAAAAGAATTTGACCCGTTTACTGTTTTAACAGCTAGTCAGAAATCTCGTGTGGAAGCGCAGCTCATCGCACCTTGACAGATGCTGCTTTTGCACAAATACAGATGTTCATCATTCTGTGCCTACCACAACAAAGTGGTATTTCCGTCGAGCAAAACTTATGTACATTCTGCGACAAATATAACCACAAATACATATATTTATACTTGAGCCTTTGAGAACCATATATGGTACTATAAGCTATCTATAACGATGAAATCAAAATCAGCTCATATATAAAAATCACAAGTTTCGTTTTAATGATCAATAAGTAACAAACTAAACACAGCTGACAACGTGAACAGGTGGATGAGTTTTGCATCTTAAGGACCCATTCATCTTAAGTTTGATGTGTCTAAGAACCTTAACAATTTTGTTCCCATTCTAGAATTGTAATACAGAACAGAAAATGTAACAAGTAAGCAAAAGGAAGTTAAAAAAAAAATCAAACCTTTGATGGTAAAAGGACTTGTTTTTTCCCCTCCTAGCCATTCCATTGGGAAGAAATACAAGTTCTGTTTTTCTTCTCAACGCTGCTAATCTAAGTTTAGTAATCTTATAAGGCATCTTCAAAAACTCCGAAGAATGACCAAATACAGCTTCTCTCGTTTTCTGTGCAGAATCAGCTACTTTTTTTGCTTCTTCTAAGAATTTATAATCAGAGATGATAAGATTATTATCGAACTGTGATAATGGAATGATTTCATCACCAGGTCCTTTACCAGTGCATGAAGTTCTTTGTTTGTGTGATTTTACACATGGTCTACATGAACGAATTGAACAACCTGGGCACTTATATTTCCATGGATTCTCTTTACACTCTCAGACATTGATCCTTTTGAAGAGGTCTCTTTCAATTCTGGGTTTGCTGTTGATGATTTTTCTTCCCCTTCCACCATGATTACACACAAAATTACCCCAAAATTTCTTCCTTTCTAAATCCCAATATCAAAGTCAATGGTGGGGTTTGTAATTAATTGCGGCTTGATTCTTCCAAAGGTTTGGAATTTCAGTTGCATAGAAAGAGGGGTTTTAGAAGAAGCCCTAAAGGTTTCAGATTTGTAGGTTTTCCATATAGAATTCAGTGTTCAACAGTAACACCCGCAGTCAGTATGTATGGATACGTGGCTACATCTGACGGTGCCAAATAAGCTAAAATCACCACAGACGCCATTCGGTACGGATACAGGTGTCCGACACCGATGCGTGTCCGAGAGTCCGAAACATACCTATCAAATTTCATTTGGAGGGTGAAGGCACCTTTTACTTCTTCTGAATCTCCACTTGGTGATGCGTTTAAAAGAGTCTCATACAACGAGCTTCGGAATGCAACAAATGGATTCTCAACATAAAACTTAGTTGGAGTTGGAAGTTATGGCTCTGTATACAGAGAATATTAACACTAAACCAAGAGACAACAACAGTTGTTGCAATAAAAGTACTCAATCTTCGAAGACGAGGAGCTTCAAAAAAAATTCATGGCTGAATGCCAAGCACTGAGATGAATCTTGTGAAGATACTGACTTCTTGCTCTAGTGTTGATTTTAAGGGAAATGAGTTCAAATCTCTAGTGCTTGAGTTAATGCCAAATGGGAGTCTTGAGAACTGGTTGCACCCAACTTCAAATGACGAACAACTTCATAGATCGACAAGGAGGTCATTGAGTTTCATGGAGAAATTGTTGGATTTTTTTTCATTGGGCTAAAATAAAGAGGAAAAAGACATATGTGATCCATTAGCCCCATTAGCCCTACTACTCTCTCCCACCTTCAGAAAACCCATCTCTATATATCTATCGGTAACTGCCCTATGATGGTTAGGGTTAGTTTTTCAGAAAGATAGAAAACAGAACAGAAAGGTCACCAAATTCATTCTCATATCCTGCATACACCATCTACAATTGAGAAAGAGAGTTTGGTACCGAAGTTCATAGCAACCAACATTAGGGCAAACTCAAGGATTCAAGATCAATGACTGGAGGTATTTATAATCCCTTTCTTTTGCTTCCGCTTCTAATTATGTATGTTCATATTGTGATAGAATATACATATTAGGTTTTTAACAGAAAGTACACATAGCGATTGACATTGCAACTGCATTAGATTATCTTCATCGTCAATGTCAAACACCTATAGTTCATTGTGATTTGAAGCCAAGCAACGTACTACTAGACGACGACATGATTGCACATAGTGGCGATTTTGGATTAGCTAAGTTCCTTGGTGAAGTCTTTATCAATGTTGAATCTGAAAGCCATACTAGCAGTCCTTCTGTCGCAATAAGGGGCACAGTTGGGTATGCTGCTCCAGGTAGATTTTTCTTCTCTTTTTTTTACTCTTATTGCCCTGTCTAATCTAAAATATTTCATGTGTAATTGCATTTATTGAAATGCAGAATATGGAATCGCCTAAAGAGCGGATGGAAATAGTACTGGTCATGAAAATGTTGCAATCGATCAGGAACTTATATTTTTATCTGAAAATTGGATACATTAAAAAGAAAGAAGGGAAGGGTTACAACCAATTGCAAGAAAGGAAAGAAAGAATTTACCACTCAGAAATCAGAATCATGAAATGAAAATGCAGTGGGCATCGCACACAAAATTAGAATCAGTGATCAGTTTCTTATGATTAGTAACCAAAAGATCCTTTACCAGCCTTCAAAAGAGTGGCATACAACAACTCATTCCATGTATCAGGTACACCTGGTAAGCACCAATGACTGCAGTCCTGAGGAGCTCCAATCCTCTCTTGTATAGTGTAATTTTTGCCATACACGGAAGGGTGTGCGTCAGCTCGATAATACGCAAGCTTACTGACGTTCAGATACAGTACATTAGTTTTCATTTTTCCAAGAGTGTCTTCTAGTATTTTCAATTGTATAGGGGATGGCTTTACATATGTTTCATTACTCGGGATTGGCGCTGTTTCCAGGTTGCATCCTCCACCTGTGTTCCATTTCCCTCCTCTGCATATCAAACCAAGAGGGTTAAGATGAAATGATTAATTAGTCTGGTAACTTGATGGCATGGAAAGAAACTACTTACGCGAAATGGGTAAGTGAAAATCCTCTGAAAACAACTTAAGTTTTGTTAGAATCAATGTTCTTGTCAATCCAATTACTCCAAGTAGTAAGGGCCTTTGTGTATGCTTTATTTATATCCAGTTTCGGATACAAGTAATTGCCTTCTTGAAAAAAGTTAATTCTGCAATTCACAATTAGTATTTTCCTGAGGCATTTAGCTACAAATACAAGTTTATGTGCAAATTAAGGAAATGAGGTAATTTTTTTGATTCTCCGTGATATATACCCGTCATGAGTTTTTTGATAATTCCACCAATGCCATGCGTCAAAAACTATAATATCAGCGTCACGATATCCAGATGCTGACGGCTCGTCAATCAAGTCCAATCTTATGGTCTCCTTGTTTGGTGTAAATACCCCGAGATGGCTAACCAGAAAAGCAGTCCACACAAATGCTACTGTACAATTGTAGTCCTGGTAAAAAAGCAAGATTGTATAAACATCTCAGCACCAGAGAAAGGCTCGAAATACATGGGTACGCGTAAAGGATTGTTCCCATATTATGAAAGGAGAAAGGGTTCCATTCGAAATTCAATGCAAGCATAGAAATTTAAGAAATTACACTAAACAATAGTACTTGCCTTGTATGTTATAGTGAAATCTCCTCCGCTGCTTATAATTCTGCTCTTATCTGCAATTGCATTCCAAAGTATGCATACCATAGACTTGTACATGTTCCTATTCAAGGAGTCCCCTGCAAAAACCAATTTCTTTCCTCTCAATCTCTCCAGGAAATTGGTTCCATTAAGGAAGCTGCAAAATAAATTTACATAACCCCCATTAAGAAACCAGTACAGGTCAAAATGCACAACATATGCATTGTTCTTACCCAAAATCACCTTTTGTAGTAGCGCTTGCACTTTTCTTACACCATGTACTTGCTCATATGTATGCAGTTTGAGAACATTTGGGCTTGGTTCTTTACGTGCATAAAAAATACTCCTTCCGTCCCAGAAAAAGTGATATTTTTACTTTTTCATTTTTATCTAAAAATATAATAAATTGAAAAAATGAAAGTATTATTTTTCTTGGACAGAGAGAGTATAAGCAGTTTGTAGTTTAAGGAGATATACTGTGTATTTGGTTTCTTTTCAATCGATAAATTAGAATGTGTTAGTGTCAATTCCTGATTATGGGTGCGTATTACCACCGAAACAATCAATTGTACAATCTTAAAAGTGTGGATCAGGAGAGATGATGTTGTTTTTATGTAGACTTAAAGACAGATGTATAAATTACCTGGGTATACTCTTACTGCACCATGCATTTTTTGGGTGAGATTGCCACTGCCATTGCCATTTTAAGTACTCAACATCAGGTCTTCCATTACTATAACAATTGGTAGCTTGAGTTTGGATGTAAGGACAAGACCCCGGAGGATAATACGGTTTTTGATCATTGCCCATCACCCATTCACCTTCAAAAATATCACAATCACCACCACCAGGAGAATTTTCATTACTGTTTCCTAGTTTCTTCTGATCATATGGTTTAGTACTATTACTATCACTAGAAAAATCATTAGTTGATGAGGTTGGAACAGAAGTGTCTTCCGTAACCACTAATGCTTCAGGAGTATGATCAATTGGAACGAGGACGTTACTTGACGAGCTATAATTCAATTTGTTTTCCGGACATTCATCATACGTTTGCGTTAGATCATTACTAGTAGAAGAAATAGGATTACCAGTACTTGTTCGGGCCGGGGAGTTCAGCCAACCGGGAAATGAGAACTTGAGATAGTATAGATCAAGATGGTTTTGAGGAAACATTGATGGGCACATGAAGCTAATAATTGTAAGAACAAGTATCGAACATCCAAGAACGAAACCAAAACCAAGAAACACTGATGTTAGTAATCCATTTCTCTTCGAGGCATAATGAGACTTCGGCGACGTTGATGCTGTCCCTAATAAGTGACTTAACGTGTCCGAAATCCTAATTTGCTTCTTCATGACCAGAGATTTTTCCTAATGATCTTTTTTTTTTTCATATCCTTAACTATACCCAGAATGTAATGCACAAAAAAGAAGACTAGTAGATACCTTGATAGAAACAATAGTAGTGTAGATGGAATATGTCCCCCTCCATCTTCTTGTATATGCCCGATGCATTGATTTTGCAATATAATAAATTTTCCAAATTTCTACGTTAAGGTTGCATAGACAAGTAGATGCAATTTTTAATTAGTCTCCGAGATTAAATTACCTTTGTCAAGTCTCGCATGAATACCCAACAATATTAAGGATGGTGTCTCATTTGCAAGCAATATCCCTGCTTGCGCCAATGGGTGCGGGTTTTGATCAAAATCTAAGGGTTCCTAAAAAGCTTGCGAGCAGTTAATATATATATATATATATGATTGGTCATTCCAAGTTTATTTGGCATTCAATCATTAAGAGCAAATAATTAGGATTCCATTATTTTTTATTTTTTTTAATTCAAAAGAAGAGATTTGCTAGGAGAGAAATAAAAGATGTTTTATCTCTAGGAAAATTCCTTGATTTCTCAAGAGAGGGCTCATTCATGGACTTGATAACATTTTTGTTAATCTGTCTCAAAAATAATTTTTGATAGCTCCAATCTTCTTGCCCAGATAACTGATTCCTTAATTGCTATACACTCTGCCTGCTCAGCCCCATAGTCTTCATCTAAACCCATGTACGTAACATTATTTAGCTCATGGCAGAGACTTGCATAATCACAAATTATTATAACCTGAAAAATTGTCATAAAATGCATCTATATTATCTTGGACATTAGAAGTCTGCATAAGATTGCCGAGTACCACTAAATGAACTACTACAGTAAATTTAGCAGTTTATTTTGTTAGATAAAATCTTTTTTTGAAGCATGATTGCTAGATAAATTATTAATTTAGCAATGATCATCTCCCTCCTTTTAATGCAAGCAATCAAAAATCAAAAAACACTAGTTATTCTAATGGGATTTGGTTAACCAAACGGAATAAGGATTAAAACGTTTAACGGAATAAGAACTGAGCACTTTGATTTAGGGACTTTGGAATAATAATAATATTTATAAGGATTTAGATATAAATTTACTATAAATCATTTATTTATAAAAATACCGTTTTTATAAAAATGAATATAAATATTTAAAAACTTCATATATTTTTAACTATACATTAAAATTTTGTAAATTTTATATATCTGAAAAACACTCAGAATTATCTACACAACGAGCATAAAAACAATATTAAATTTTTTATTATTAATATATTTATGATTTTTAAAAAGTTATATATAATTTATAAGTAAATTAAAATAATTACATTTTTTATATTGTTTATTATTGTTTTTTCAAACTTCAAACTCTTTACTTCATAAATATAATAAAAAAAAATTAGACGATAAAATATAGTAGCGACGCACTTAATAACAATATTATAGCTGACGACGTGCAATGCAGTGCTCACTACTTATTTCTTTTAAATGAACTATTCTTTATTACAACTTATTTTCTAAGGTAAACTCTTTTTTATTACGATGGTTCATTTATAGGTGATCTGTTTTATTGAAGTTCATTTTCTAGTATAAGCTCCCTACAGTCTCCTTTGTCGGATGAATTCTATCTTATATGTTTGAAATTGAATAGTGTGTTTTTACTATTTTCTCAAAATTAGAAAATTCACCACGACTTAATCAATGTACAACCAAAACTTAGCACATTTTCCACATCACTATTAAGTTTTTCATCATCATTGACTTTAATTCCAGAAAAGAAAAACAAAAAAATTTCAAAAAAATGGTTTGGGGAAAACAATTTAAGAAAAGAAGAAAAACAAACGTAGAAAAGATTTATTTTAACGTTGAAAAAATAACATAACAGAGAAATTATTACTTTATTCCTTTAAATAATTATTATTTTTTTGATCCATAAAACGATATAATATATAAAATAATGAAAGAATTACAAACGAAACTCAAATAATCCGGAAAGGAATATCCAAGTCTCATACCCTTTAGTTACAGAAAAAATACGAAATACTCACCTCACTATTTCCTCCCATTTAACTATAATGTCTTCAAACATGATGTCTTCCAATATGCGAGAGGGGTGCGACCAGTATTGAATGCTAGCCTCTATTTCATTTATAATATGTTGAGTATTCATCTCGTTCGTATTCTTGGAACATTCTCTGGTTCCTTTCTTTTCATATTTCCCAACAAATAGCAAAAGGAAGAATACTCCAAATTAAAATTCTCTTTGGTTGAAAATATATCAATAATTGCTTCCTTGACCATTTTCACATCCTCGCCTTCCACCCAGAGAACCCCAAAGATTTAATAGAAAGTATGCCATATCTTTTTATCCTCATTGCAGTGCAAAAAGAAATGATTACTTGATTCTAGTTCTCGCTTACACATACTACGCTTGCTAACAAGGGTTCTCCCTCTTCGCTGCAACTTATCTTGAGTTAGTATCGAATTGTGGTGTAACAACCAAATGAAAAAGATCATTTTGGATAGTATCTCACTTTTTCACACCACTCTATCTGGAAAAGATTCATCTCCTGATTCCCTTTGTATAGCTTTATAGCATGATTTAACTATGAAAAAACCGTCCGGACTATTGATAAGTGTGTAAACACGACACAATCTACGTCTTAATTTATATTTATTAGTTCTCTATTTTGTATATATTGATGGTTTTATTTAGTTTTATAGTTTTTAATTAATAAAGCTCCGTTTCCAGAAAATCACGGTATTCTGGCCGTAAAATGGATAGAAATTCAGATGCTCGGGGTGTGCGGACGGAATAGAAATTAACTCTCAAAATGGCAAGATATCTTTTGGGATCCACTGGTATCGACATCATATAATGAAAATAATTTCACCTTTGGAAATTTAATTTGCCTTGTGTACAAGATTTGGAGGATTAATATAATATCTTCTACCTAAGAAAAGAAAGAAGAGACAATCTTATAAATAAGGAACAAAATAAAGTCATTAGTTGGAAATCCACATATATTCCATTTATCGTACAAATTTTATATTATACTAATTAAATGGGGACATCATGCAAAAACATATTTGGAAGACTTGTATATATAAATACTAGAGGAAATAGATGAAAAAGGGGAGTTCAATTTCTAGTTCACAGGAGCAAGTAGTTTTAGTTTTTCTTTTTTTCTTTTCTTCTTTTCTTATCTATTTGTAATGGATAGTTAATCTCTCCGTTGGGTTTAAAGATGAATTCAAGATTGTTATGTAAGAAATTCATACTTTTTTATTTAATTTACCTTTGCTCTTTATAAATAGTTTAATTGATTTATTAATTTGTTTCATATGGTCCTCTAGCTTGTTGTTGTATTGATTAATTATTTGTCAACCGAAAGAAATTATACATTTAATTTAAGAAGTTTTAACCGCAACATCTTCTGAGGCGTAAAATCGTTTGGTTTTAATTCGCCTTAAGTTATATTTAAAATTAGAGTTTTGTATAATAACATGATGGATTCCGAAAATCCTAGTGTCATTCTACTTGTTAGTTTAATAATTTATTTTTATTTATTAGTTTTATCTGTTTATTTTCATCGACTACAATAGTTAATTAATTAATTAAAAGTTAGATATTATAATTATGAAATCTTTGTGACCTTTTCTCTCATTCTATCGATAAGACTAAGTAAGGGCGAGCTCTTACTTAGAGAGAGTGGCCAACCTACACAAGGTCTTTCGCTTCACCTAGATGACAACTCACTGATCGAGCGCTCTTGCACCGAAGATGAACGGGGCTAAGCGATCTGCCGAAGCTGTGGGATGTAAAAATGCATCTGTAGGGGAGCGTTCCGCCTTAGAGGGAAGCACCCGCGCGAGCAGGTGTGGACAAAGCGAAAGCGAGAATATCGTCTTGAGTAACGCAAACACGTGTTTGCATACTGTCTCATCGACAGTCGTGCTCTTATGGTATAATTAGAATCTCATCAAATTTTTGGCGCCGCTGCGGGGATTTATAAGTTGTGATTTTTAATTTTTCTTTAATTTTGTGTTAATTAGTTTATAATATTTATTTTATTTTCTTTCTAGATTTTACTTTGGGTATTATTTTATTTTTGGCGTGCAGGTGATATTTTACATTTATTATGGAATTGAAGTTGCCTACCAAAACAGGTAAGTAAGATAATCCCAATTTTTATTTTATTGTTTTTTTTAGATTTTCATTAATTTAGTTTATACTTAGAAATAGTTTATTTTATGAAAAAAAATTCTTTGTACAGTTTTTTTTTATTTGTATATTTTATTTTATTTTATATATATAAAAAAAAACTCGTGCACGCCCTAATTGCATCGTCAGACTACCGATTTAGGAAAATTCATAGAAAAGTAAGTTGAACCCGTGTCGATGGACTGATGGGAGATACTAGCTGAAATTCTACAAAGCTTAGCCTCGTACCTTTGACCAGTCTTTGACTATAGATATATTTTGCTAAGGTAACGTGAGCCTACCCAATTTTAGTCAACCTTGCATTTGCATTAGTACAAAAAAAAATGTCGAACTGGTATTATGAGGACCAATACAATGATCATCGACCCGAATTTTAAAAATGGACAATATCCTTACTATGACCATAGTATGGATAGTACTTGAGACCACTACCGACCCTCTGGAGGTTATGGTTCAGACCAAAGTGATCCCAATTACTACTCGCATGTGCACCAGTCATACGAACTAGAAAATGAGCAATACTATGATCATAATGTGTGTTCTCTATTTTTGGAGGATTTAATGAAGCAGTTGCAACATAATACTTCTTACGATCAATGTCTTTCTTTAGAATATTCTCTTAAGAAGTTTACTGAAAATTAACGTAGGAGAGACTTATTAATGCAAGAATTTTATGAAGAGTCACTTAGGCGTGAATTAGATCAGAAGGAAATAATTGGAGCTTTAAGTATTACTCTAAATGAGCTTAATTATCAATTGGATAGGTTTCAACCATCTTCATACTTTTATGATGATAAGGATAATGTTGATGAAGAATTTGAAATTTGTGGTCATAATGAAGAGGAAGTTGTCACACCAATTGAGCTTCATGATAATATTGATATTTCTAGTTCAAATCCTAATAATTTTGATGATTATTTACCTATTCAAAAGGAAAAGGATTTAACTAGAGATATCATTGTTATAGACGGTGAAATATTCCATTGTTATTATGAAGACGATGATGGTTTAAAGGAACGAGTTTATTCTGTGACTAATGTTTTAGAGTCCAACGATTCAAAGACCATTGTCCCTGATGAAGATGATAGACTCGTAGAGAATTTAAATGTGAATGAAGGTACCCCACCTGATTATAACTTAGAAAAATTAAGTGACAATTTTCCTAAATCAAATAATTTAGAAATTAAGGAAATCATGACTTAGTTTGTCCAAGGACATTGACACTACAAGAAAAACGGGCTTAAGCGTCTAAAATCTTAGCAAGAGCTCGAAAAATTAGTCGCTTTAATAGTTTAAGCATCTAAAATTGCAACTGCCAGAAGTTTTAGCGGCTAGAAACCTGTGTCCACTATCATTTAGCAACGAAAAAATGTGTTTAATCACTAGATCCTTTGTTCAAGTAATTTATAGCAACTTAAAAAGTGATCATGTAGCTATTTACTTTGAGGCACCGACTCGTAGCAACAACAAAATAAATTGGTTGCTCAAACCTCCCTCAGCAACTAAGTTTGAGCCACAACCAAATATGTTTAATTGCTAGATCCGTTTTTCAAGTTATTTATAGCAGCTAAAAATTGATCATGTAGCTATTCACTTTGAGGCACCGACTCGTAGCAACAACAAAATAAATTGGTTGCTCAAACCTCTCTCAGCAACTAAATTTAAGCAACGACCAAATATGTTTAATTGCTAGATCTGTTTTTCAAGTAATTTATAGCAGTTAAAAATTGATCATGTAGCTATTCACTTTGAGGCACCGACTCGTAGCAACAAAAAAAAATATTGGTTGCTCAAACCTCTCTCAGCAACTAAGTTTGAGTCACGACCAAATATGTTTAATTGCTAGATCCGTTTTTCAAGCAATTTATAGCATCTAAAAAAGTGATCATGTAGCTACTCACTTTGAGGCACAGACTCGTAGCAACAGAAAATGAATTGGTTGCTCAAACCTCTCTCAGCAACTAAGTTTAAGCCACCACCACATGTTAAAAAATGAATTACTTGAGGAGAAAGATAGACCGTGTGACCAAAATCCATCAACGCTTTCTATCTAGTCATACGGATTGTGATCCGTGTGACTCATTGGAAAAAAAAATTGTATCCGTCAGTTTTAATATGATTATAGTTGGTTATAACACCCTTTTTTGATTATTTTTGTTTGAATATTATATATTTTTTAATTAGTAAAATATTCGTATATTTTAATATCGAGGAATATGTATTTATGGAAGAATAAAAAAATTAATAACCTGAGAAAAACTCCAATGAATAATGATTTCCTAAATCTATATTTATATCCGTTGGATCGGATATTTTTGGCTTTCTATTGGCCAGATAAATAATTTAAGGATCAATGTATGTGTGTGTTTTAGACTTAAAAAACGAAAATAATGTTTGTGTTGAAATTACTCCATTTTTGGTCAAATTGATAGATAATGAATAAAATTTGGTGAGATTGAGGAATATTCAATAAATTGATGGATAACGAGTGAAATTAAGTGGGAGCGAGTAAGGTCAAATGAAAATAGATGAAATCAAGTAACTGATAATTGTGTGAATTCGAGTGAAAATAAAGAATACTTAGTGAATTGGAGCGACATCAATGAAAATTTAGTGAATTCGAGTAAGATCGATGAAAAAATGACTGATAATTTAATTGAGATTTTAGCTTTCGGACACTGTTACATATCCAAATCGAGCCATCAATAACATCATTTACATTAGAATAGCGTAATTTATATTAGAATAGCGTCATTTACATTAGGGAAGATCACAATATGTTATATTATGGTTGGTCATGTAACAAAGAAAAACTCAATTTATATGTGCATATAGAGATACAAATTGACAATCAACATAGACAAGTTTCATGCAAACCGAAAAGGAAGGCGTCCAGGCTTTTATTCGGCATATACTCATAAGCCAACATTTTTTCATCCCCTTTAAGACAACAGCCTAAAAGTCTAACTAGATTCCTGTGTTGGACTTTTGAGATGACAACAACTTCATTTTTAAACTCCTCTAAACCCTCTACAGAACCCTTAGAAAGCCTTTTCACATCTATTTCCTGTCCATCCAGTAACTTTTCCTGGAAACAGAAAAAAAAAGTAACGTATGCTTTCATTTTTGGTAATGATAGTTATAATACGATTAAAAGTACGAGAATCGGAATCAGAAATAACTTCCATATAGCTGAGGTGGTCATGGATGACTCGATGCACAGAATGGCAGCTATAGCATCAAGCCGAGTGACCTCATTTCTTTACATGAGTCTTGCATGTGCTATAAAAACAAAAAGTGTCAAATCAGGAAAATCTCGAAATGGTGTACTACGTATACACATGCTTCAGGCAATTTACTATTACCTTGGGCTAGTCGTATTAAACTTTCAAGCATACGCACAGTTCCTTGCTGCACGGTCAACTCGAGTGCAATCGATTAAATGTTGTTCTATACATGGGAATTGAAAATGAAATCACTAAATATGAACAACACTGCACCTGCACATATGTAAGCCTATTCACCAAATTCCCAATGATAGGACCAAATAATGCAGTAGATGCAGCTTCCACAACACCATACACAGCAGTAAGTAGTAAAGAATCCGGCCATATGTTGACCATGTATAAACCAACCGAGAATTCCCACATCCTTCAAAACAACAACAAAAACTTAACAATCTACCATTTTTCCACATTATATCAGCCTATCAGGCACATACTGGTTAATGTAGAGAGTAGAGACCCAAGAGTAAAATTTTGGGTGCCAAAGTTAGCCATAAGAAAGACATTGAGTGTGTTAGAATGACGTGATAACCAATTACATGTGCAGGTGAATACGTGATTTAGACTTGGGTTCAAAACAAGGAATGAAGAGAGTGCAGGTGAATAAGTGATGGTCCCTAGATACAATGGTTTACCCATCCCTGAATACGCAGTGCCTGAAAATTAACTAAAATGATCAACTTGAATGGTAATTTTAGGAACAGAAAACCAAATACAAAGAGACGGATAAGGGTAATTCACTAAAATCACATAAATGTCTTCGTGGGGAGCTACAATGAGAGAAAAACTTTACTCACAACATATTCTCAGTAACTAATGAACATCTTAGACAAGTTTTAATAGTTGGAATGGAACTGCAGAAACTTCACAACCCAAAAATTCAAGATGCACAGAGCAAAAAAAAAACAGAAGCATAGAAAAGTTTGAAAATTCTAGATCCAGGCTTTACTACCAGAGTTGTCGAAGTGAAAGAAGAAGATACAGGTCGTATGTCTTGCTAGTCACCAGTGAAGCACTATCAGTGACCGTACTTCTGGAATTCCCACTCACTGTTATCTGCATGACAATAATACACCACACACAACATTAAGTTAATAAGCCCTACTAAGGATAGACAAATACAAAGTGAAGGAGAAGATGCAGGGGAGTTCAGCTTACCCAATGGACAAACTTGGAGAGTATTGAGCCAACGACTGATGCAGTGGAAGTGGAAGGCATGGTTGCACACCCCTATAGAAGTCAGCTCCAATGAGTATCTTTAAACAAATTAAAAAGTAAAGAAGAAACACAAACCACAACCATGTACTGTCTATGATTAAAAGGGAATGCTGATTTTAGTTATACTGGTAGTCGAGTAACAATGATGGCAATAATGCATACATGACAAAATTCACAAGTTCATATTCTCACCCCCAGACTACAATAAACAAACGAAAATCATCAATAAAAATGCCAACCTCCAACAATATACAATTTCAACATAAACATACACGATGAAGGTTCCACAAGAGGTTGCCCAGCCTATCCTTGCAAGAAAATACATACCCCAAGCGACAATAGACTCCTCGCTCGTCGCACTTGCTTGATTCGCTTGACATTCAATACCTAAAACAAGATACCAAAAAAGCCTAATTACACATTTGCACAATCAAACAAATCAAGAAAATCCTAAACAATTAAAACATTCAACTTACAGAGATCCATAATATGGTTCCTACAAATCGCACAATTATCGACCACAATATCTGAAACAAAACAAAAAAAATAATATATATCATCATCAAAACCCTAATTCAAACACAAAACAACATGAATAATCAAAAACGAAGGCATATCAGAACATCAATAAACATATTATTAGGTTTTTTTACTTACCCTAGGCCCAAAGAGCAACGGCGTTCCACTTCTTGATCTCAAATCTCTTAAGTTTGTCGTTGTTCTTCGAAGAACAACATGAAAAGTTTACAGGAATTCACAAAGAAAACCTCCCCAACCAAACTACCAAAATCAAAGAGATCCCATTATAATAAATCCTTGATTTTTCCCCAATTATGACTTTTAGAAAACAATTCAGTTTCCTATTTTATATCAAAATCCACGTCGTAATCAAAAAAATCCCTAATTGAAACATTTGGAAACCCCACTTTACAAATCTAAGAGAAATTGAAAAGCTCTAATTTTTCTCTTTTGGATAGATTTCAAAAAGACAGAAAACAAAGGTGAAAGACTTTTCACGAATAAATCAGAAGTGAAAGAGAGGGATTAAAGCTTAAATATTACTTTTAGTTCGTAATAAAAAAAATCTCTAATTGAAACATACTGAAACCCCACTTTACAAACCAGAGAGAAATTGAAAATCCATGATTCCTTTCTTTTGGATTTTCAATTTCAAAAAGAAATTAATCAAAGAAGAAACTGAGAAAGAAAGAAAGTGACAGATTAGTGAGGGATCATGAGTGTTTTTAGAATAATTGAAACTGAGAAAAAAAGAGAAATTCGTGAGATCGAAGTTGAAGTTTAAGTATTTTTCAGGGATCATGCGAGAGTTTCTGCCTCATAGGGTTTCAATTTTAGAGATTTGCCGAACATAACATTTAGATTGTGAACCCTGTTTGGCTCAAAGGGTTTATGCCTCACAGGGTTTCAAGTTTAGAGAACATAAACTTTAGATTGTGAACCCTGTTTGGCTCAAAGGGTTTCTGCCTCAGGGTTTTAAGTTTTCAGATCTGAGAATAGGTGAGGGAGAAAAAGAGATCAGTATGAGAAGTAAATCAACTGATCTAGCTTTTATTAATTCTTCTTGTTCGAAATAGTTGATTTGTTGTTTAGGGTTTTGTTTGGGGCATAGGGTTAGAGAGCTGAACTGAGAAAGAGAGAGAAAGTGGAAAAGAAAAATAAAGGGAGAAAATTTTTTAGGCTTTTGAATAGAAATTTTGGACGGTGGATAAGGGTAGTCATACGGATCATGAAATTTTTTGGATGGTACAAATTTGATTTTGGATTCTCATACGGATTGAGATAAATGTGTGAGAAGCATGTGTGGTTCTCTCTATTCCAAAATGAATTGGTGCATTCAATTTTATTATCAACTTCGGTCAATTTAGATATTGTTATCGACGATAGAGTCCTGGAAAATATTTTGACTTAGTATAAAAGGTCATTAAAGACATAATATGAACAATTCGGTAGGTTTAGGGTTCCGGTGAGGGGAATAGGTCATCGAGGATAATATGACAAACATCGGTAGGGTTAGGGTACCGGTGAAGATTCCAACTTAATAGAAGAGGTTATTAAGGATAATGTGACGAACATCAATAGGTTTAGGATTAGGGTACCGAGAAAAGGTTATTAAGGATATTGTTATTGAATAATACTTGGTGAATTAGAGCGAGATCAATGAAAATTTAGTTAATTTGAGTCAGGTCGAATAATGTTATGTGATTGGAATGAGATTGATAAAAAAAATCAATCTGAGTGAGATCAAGGAAAAATTGACCAAATCCAAGTGAGAGCGGTGAAAAACGAGTTCCTTCGACTAAGGTCGAGTAAACCAATGAATATTGAGTGAATTCAAGTGAGATCGAACAATATTAAGTGAATATGAGCAAGATCGATGAAAATGAGTAAATTCGAGCGAGAACGATGAAAAAATGAATGAGATTGATTGAGGTTGAATAAAATTCAATAAATCCGAGCGAAACCCTAAATGTACCGTTGTTGTTCATATTATTCTTAATGACCTAGTCGATTGAGTGAGAATCTTTTCTAGAACCCTAAATGGACTATTGTTTCATACTTTTCTTAATGACCTAAGGTTGATGGATATTTAGTTCAAAATGATGGATAATAGGAGAAACTGATGTAATCCAAGAGAAATTGAGTGAGGCCGACCAACATAGGTTAAGATTGACGGATAACAAGCAAATTTAAGTGAACCATAAAATTTAAGTGATGGATAGTCTGAATTTTGAGTAAGATAGGGTGATACAAATGAATATCGGGTGAAATTGACCAAGGTCAAATGAGGTCGATCGATATTCGATAAAAAAAAAGAGAAAAATCGATCAAAATTGAGTGTATCCAAGTGAGTTCGGTACAAAATTGAGGGAATTTTAGTGAGATTGATGAAAATTGAATGAACTCAAGTGAGATTGACGAAAAATTGAGTGATTTTTAGTGAAATATAACAAAATCAAGTGAATTCAAAATAGATCGAAGCTTAGTTAGTGAGTTCAAAATCAATATTGATTTACCTTGTCCGATCCAATATAATATTCATTAACCTCGCTCAATATTGCTTAATATTATTTAGTATCCTTCAATTGAACTTGATTTTAGTTGATTGCACTAAATTTCTCTTAAGGTGTTCACTTGTTTCACTCAATTTCACTTTAAATTAGTCAGTCTCGTTCAATTTTGCTCTTTATTTTTCAATATTACTATATTTCACTCAAAATGTTTCGATCTCATTTAGTTTTATCATTTGTGTATTAACATGTTTAGATTTTGGGTAAATCGTATCTATTGCTTTGAGGGCTCACAAAGAACCCAAATTGGACAAATAAAAGTTGAATTGTAACGAAGTTATAGAAATTTATGTTCAATTTGAAGGTGGTATTAAGAAAATACACCAAAATTGAACTAATTCAAGTAAAGGTGTGAAATGGATTAAATATATCACTTTAAAGAAAATGTAATTCGAAGGTTGATAAATAAATCGGATGCACGAGTTCGATTTAACATAGAAATTGTGATTTTTTAGACCTATAAACCTCCGCTCTTTAAGGTTCACACAACGAGAAATGTTTGATGCGTACTTGTCCGAAACCTTATTTTCCTTCAAAAGTCTACAAAATGAATTCTTCTTAGTGTTCTACAACACATATAAAGCGCTTGGCACCCTATGCTTATCCCTTATTCTTGTCTATGGAACAATTATCGAATTAATTTCTTATTTTCCTGATTCATTTTTACATATTCAAAATAAACATTTATATATAATCAAAGGTCGATAAAAATATCCTCAATCATTAATTTTTTTACTATTCTTTGTTTGTTTGTTTTTTCTATCGAAGGTTGATAAATAAACCTAACATACGAGTTCATTTTAACACAAGATTGATAGGTTACGGGTAAAATTGACTAAGATCGATGAACATTCAGTTAAAATGATGGATAACTAGAGAAAATGATGGAATCTGAAAGAAATTGAGTGAGGTGTACCGATATTGGATAAGATTGACGGATAAAAAACAAAATTACGTGAAGTTGATGGAAATTCGGTTTGAATTGATAAATAACCATATAAACCCATGAAATGTAGGAGAAATCTAGTGAGGTCGAGCAGTATTGGATAAGATTGATAAATAACAAGTGAAATTGACTAAGTTCAATCGATCTTATTAGATGTTCTTATAGATTTAGATAACTCAATTGCCAAAAATATTCATTATACTTTATAATTCTTTTGTTCTCATTGGACATGCTTAGGGAATAACTTAGTCGATTCTTAAACAAATTGCATCAGAATTTTGAATACATTCACTTTCATTGAATATACTCAGGTGATTTACACAAGTCGATTGTAAAAAAGTTATGCAAACTCGAGAATTATGTTTAACCGAAAGTCGATAAAAAATCTTGAATTAATTTCTCATTATTTAGATTCATCTTACACATCATAAATTTTTCATATTGATTCTAAAATATTACTAATAAGTAGATTCTCAAAATAATAGTTGTAAATCAGAAGCATGAAATATCAAGAGACCTAGACTAAGCATAAACCATCAACTGAAATCATAACAACTTAATAAAATTTATGTTCAATTTTATTCAATGAAAATAATCATAATTTTTTTTTGTAAAATTTAATTATTACCACTTTATTATTGCAAATAGGATTTTCTCCATTTTCTTTGGGGTTTAACTTCTCATGGTGAAAATACTCTTAAAAGATAAAAAAAAATGGCACGAAAATATTTACCAAAAAAATTTATAAATTTATTTTAGCAGAAAAAACACATATTTTTTTTGTGCACTTGCCTTAATCCGTATGAAGTGCTTAGATCAAATCTCTACCGTTCAAACAAATTCATAATCCGTATGACTTAGCCTTATCACCGTCCAGAACTTTTTCTTCTCTCATTTCACTTTGCTAAACCTAGTTCACTTTTCCGCCTCATCTCTTTTTACGCCTCTATCTATCCCGTTTTCTTCCTTTCTCTCTGGTTTAACCTACACTTTGACGATGATGAATGAAGTTTTGAGTGCTGAAGATTCGTATAGATCTGATTTTTACAGATCTTATTGGTGCGTAGTAACTTGTTTTGGAAACTTTGTTAGGTTTGAGGTTGACATGAGTTCATACGAAGGAAAAAAAATCTAAGTTTCGTATAAATCTGATTTGCTTTTATTCTTTTTGCAGCCCTAGAAATTCGATCTATAGTTCTTTTTTTTTATCTGAATCTTATTTTATTTTCCTCTTATCTTTTTTTTTCGTTTGAAGTATTTGGTGATGATGTTGTTGGGGATTATGAATGAAGTGAAGAGATGAAGATTGCAAGAGTTATTTCTAGGTGATTGTTCTTGTTCACTTCCTGATTAGAACTGGGTATTTTTTTAGAATTTTTTTTCTAACTAGGGTTTTGATTAGAAAAAATTTCTTATCTACTATGGATTATGTTTCTGCAGTTTTCCTTGAATGATTTTGGCTTTTACGCTTGATGAATTGTAGATTGGGTTTTTGTTTTAACTTGTTTCTAATATTTTTATGTGAGTATGTAATTGATTTTGCAATTCATTTTCCTGTGAAAGAGAAAAAATTTGTTGTATGTATGTGACTTATTTTGCATTTCATATGTAGTTCTTTTTAGGTAAACTTACTCTAATTTGATTCACTTTGTGAAGTATCATTAATTGGGAGCTAAAAAAAATGCATAGGTACTTTTTGCTGGAAATGTGTTTGTTGATAAACTTTTTTTTTTGATCGGCTTGATAAACTTACAATTATGACGAAAGAGCAAACATAAAAATAGACTCAAATTAGAATTGACCAACAAAACTGTCTATGCAGTTACACATTTAGGGATAATTTTCCCATATACTTCTATCAATCAACAGATATTATAACCAAGGTGCAACTTGATAAAAAATGATCCCTTCAAACAAAATTTACTTTGAGGTAATTACAACATCACCTGTTATGTATTCAAAGATGACGCTCTCCCATATTTACTGTCAAAAGCTTGATGAACAACAAAAAATAATTTGTTGTACTGTAATTCCAGCATTATGATCTGAGATGGAAAATTTGGCAGCTAGGCTTGAATCCCTTCTTTTCTGCAGCCTACTCAAACTTCTTTTTAGGTTTCATATGGAGTTCTTTTTAGGTTTCAAGATGGTTGGCTTTCAATTTGTAACTGGCATGGGAATTATTTAGTCAAACAAAAAGGCATCTCTACTTAAGTTCACACTTTTTAGTTTATTTGATGTGTCGTTTGATTTTAGTAGTTCCAAGGTAATTTTTTTTTGTTTTTGTTTCATGGGTTGTACAGGATTTCCACGTGAGCGTCCTAGGAGCATATATGCGCCCTGGCTCAAAATTTCAAATCTGAATTGATTGTGAAATTTGTTATACTATTTCAGATTTATGCTCATGTTGGTGCTGATTAATTATTCAAGGTAATCATTTGTCATACTTACAAAGTTAATTTCTAGAGATAATGGTCGAGTATGTTGTAGTATTAAAATTTATGACCTGAATTCTATGAGCATGAGTTTTTACAGGTGTGGGGTGTTGTCACTGGTTCCAAATAGTGCACCACCACCTTTTTAAGCTTGTTTGCTAATCTTAGTGATGTATGATATCGATTTGACAGCATCAACTCTATTTCTTTAGACCTTTCGTAATTCATAGATCTTAGTAATTATTAAAGGAATTGCAGCTGACTTTCACCTTATTAATCTATAATTAGCCGACTTCTTGTACTTGTTTGTGTCCCTTAGATGTGCAACAAAGTCTTCCCACCTTCTTCTGTTATGGGGGCCTTCGAAACACTATTATCTTCAGCTACCACGACAGTAGATGATGAAACAAGAAATCTTTCTTGGCAATCACGTGTTGATTTTTATATAAGGTGCATTTTATCCAGTCTTCCATGTGGAGGAGCTGAGCTAATTGAGGTACTGTCATCCTGATATGGAACTTATGGTTGTCATTTATTGTTTATAATCATAGTGTGAAGTGTTTTATCTCAGTTTTGGGCTTAGGAATGGGGGTTTCACATATCTCGAATCTCATCGTTCACAGCTTGTATTGTAACAAAGAAGTATTTCTCCAAGAGCAGATCAGGTTTCTTTTGGTTTGCGTTCTGTATTGCACTTGGCACCATTTTTACTCGGCTATGTTTGTGATATCTATTTATCGATTTTGTTTCATGTGTAATGTTTTGCTCGGTTTTCAATTTATTGTGTGTGTGGCATTCTGTCAATCACTAACATCATTTTAGATTTAGAATTGTACTGCTAACACAGAATTTGTTTGCAATATAAAGATTCTAGAGAGGAATTCTGGTAGAGATCAACCAATGAATTTCTAATTTCTTCATAACAGGCTACAATTAATGACAACAGTCCTTAGTATGATAGCGTTTGTAGGTTAAAATTTGTTTGCAATATATAGATTCTAGAGAGGAGTTCTGGTAGAGATCAACCAATGAATTTCTATTTTCTTCATAACGGGCGACAATTAATGACAACAGTCCTTAGTATGATTGTGTTTTTAGGTTAAAGGCATTTCTGACTTGTTGTTTGATTATCTAATAAGTATCATTTGGTGGTTGTCTTTTGCAGGTTGAGAGATCAATGAGGAAAGCAGTGATATTCTTACAATGGATCGACGGCCTGGTATGCATGTGGGTTAAACATATTATTGTATCTTTATCCAAAAAAAAGTTGTCTGCTCCTGACATCATCATGAATAGGATTAGGATGCATGTTGTGTGTTTCTTTTTTTTGCCAACTGACTATTGAAACAGGGAAATGCAGGAGAGAACTTCTGTTTTCTGTTCGTGAACATGATCTTAACACATATTTTAGCACATAGCTCTCATTTTCAGATGCCATCTTGTCTGGTGCTATAGCTTCTTGCTCAGTATTTGCAAAATCTGTATAAGTCTTCTTTACTTCATATTAACCCATTACCTTTTGTTTTAATAGTATTTTGAGATTGTGTAGTTATACTTGTGCTCTTTGATGCCTGGGTATATATTATGTTCCTTGATTTCTGGATATATAGTTTGTCATTTACATTTGATGTAGTACTATACTTTACTTTTGTATTTAAAGTTTATTATTGCTGCAGGTACACTATTCTGCTCAACTCAAAGGGAGAGAGCTTAATGTCAGAGTATTTGAATGAGGCTTTGAAGAAGATTGGTTGTCAACCTTCTTTTTCTTTTGGGAAGTGAAACTAGACATTAAGATGATACAAGTACTATTAATTTTGTATGTATTTTGGTTCTTGTCGGGATGTATATGAAACAGTATTGTTAAAAGGTTATGCTTTTTGGTGGGATACTCAAATGAAATATATTTGTAATTATCTAATCTTTAGATGTTTTCATTTTAATTATATAATTTTAGTTATAAATGTTTTTAATTATAATTAGATTTTTGGATTATTTAAATCAAATGAGCAAAAAAATTGAGTAGCTTAAATACTCAAGCAACCAACTTTAAGCCAATTAAAATCTGAATTCTAAATATAATTTGGAAACTTAAAAATTTAAACAATCAACTTGAGTAAAAACTTTGATACCTTAAAAGTTTAAGCAACCAGCTTCAGGACAATCAAAACCACAAATCGCTTGTAGCAAGCAAAATCATTTGATCGCTTAAAATTTTAACCAAGTAACATCAGGTTAAGTTGTTTCATTTGTCTTCCAACTAGGTAGTTTAATAGCTCCTAAGTCACAAGTTGCTTCTAGAGTGTAAAAAAATTTGTACCTTAAAAGCTTGAGCAACCAACTTCAGGCCAATCAAAATCAGAAATCACTTTTAGCGAGCAAAATTATTTGATCGCTTAAAACTTTAAACAAGCAATTTCAGAAAGAGTTGCTCCATGTATCTATCAACTAAGTAGTTTACTTGCTTTAGAATGATTGGTGTATCTGAAGCGATTGATACTTTACTTGCTATATTGGTTGGTCTAGATGTTAAGCGATCACAATTTTACTTGCTCCATGTTATTCGGTCTAAATGTTAAGCAATGAGAAAAATACTCGCTTTAGGTTAGTTGGTTTATTACTAGAGCGATTGCGTGGTCGCTCAAAGCTTTGACATACATGGCTTTGGGCAACCAACGGAGCGAGTGCCACTTTTAGTCGCTATAACGGTTATAGCGACTTAAAAGGGGCTTTAAGCGACTTAAAACGAGTGGTCGCTTAAAACTATTTTATTTGTAATGTGACCATTCTAGGTTTGAGTGTGAATATCATTCTCCCCGTGGTTTATCTTTGAATCTTATAAAGGTCCCTCACTTGGGACTTGACGTGTGTTCGTCTACAATATTAAGAGATTATCTTCAAGAACTATTTCCTAAGCCTGGTTGTGTCCAAAATGAAATTTTGTTGACAGAAACCCATCATTTTATTGATGTAGTTTACCCGGTTTATGATACTGTAATAAATTTTGTTTTCCCACCAAACATTATTCTACCAAATGTGGGAACAACTGAACTTCGAATGCGTCAATTCTTAAATTTTAAAGTTAAGCCTGATTATTTTTAAAGAATTAGAATCGACATATTTTTCAAAGAATGACCACCACTTCTATAAACTCCATTGTGGTCATCTGTATGAGTCAAATACGATTTACTTTAAGGATCCACAGTTATTTCGATTATTGTTATATGATTTATAAATTATGAGTAATCCTTTCTTGGTCTGGATGAAGACTTTAAACGTAACGTTCTATGGGAGGCAAACCATATACTTTTGGTAGACGGTGCTGGTAACATCTTTCACTATCTCTTTTACTTTTCTCCGTATTTCTCATTGTTTAATGCATTTATATAATTATTTTTGGAACGTGGAGGACTATGTTCAATTTAAGTTTGGGGGTAAGAGAATTTTTTTAAAAAAATTTAGTTGTACTAATTTTCAACTTCTAGAGTCACGTTGTAGCCTTTTAGCTAAGTTTACATATTGATTCTGCAAAAATAAAATAAAAATTAGAACTGCTAGAGAAAACTACATATGTGTTCTTAACTTATGAGAGAAAAATCGTGACGAACCCACCATCCATGCTGGAGACTATTAGGTCAGAGGCAAATGCAGAAAGACAGAACAACCTTATCATTAGTGGAGATTACCCTTTTGAGTGAGGCATTGGACCTTCAAATGTCCTCTTAGAGTGTTCATATGCACAAATGCTGAGTAGAATGATGAGCTACTCAACCTCGCACCACTTTTAGCACTATTTGATCTCTGAGCGCTAATTCTTATCACCATGAGAATGACATCAGAACTAGCCTCATCTTATAGTCTCAGTCAATTACAACTCTCTCTCTCAATAGAAACTCAGCATCATCAACAAGCGGAGTAACAACATCAAGGAAGAAGTTGAAGACGCCAAAAGTGTACAAGCAACAAAGGGAAAGAGCATCATTATATATTCAAAGTGACAAAAAAACAAAAGATGTAAACTTTAAAAGATTTGTGTACCAGCAGTTGTGAAGATTCAAGTGCAAAAGTCCTTCTCCATTGGCAAATAAAGTTTATTATTTTGTATCATTCATTTTTATTTTTATTTTTTTTCAATGTTATTCATAAAAAAATAATAAATAATAAATAACGTGTTAGTTTGTATATTTTTTTGTATTCATTTAAAAAAGCCATTGAGAAGAAGAAATTCAAAAGGAAACTTCAAAACAACAACTGATCTAAGACATAAAGGAAAGTTATAAAAATTTTAAGGGTTTCTCATCAAGGGTTGAAGCGAAAGACTGAAGACAGAGTTGTTTCAATTGACCACCATTAGAGATTTGTGAGACTAGAAGGTGAGAGTATGTTCTCATCCTCATTTATGGTCGATTTCCTAAGAAATCATCAGATTTTTTTTCCTTTGAGATCATCAGAAAAAGATTTTGTTTGATATCTTCAGAAAAAGCATTACCATCGACAGTGTTTAAGTATTCCCTCTTTAATCATGCTTACACACCGGTGTGACCCTTAAAATCATCTCCTGAGTGTAAATTCATAAAATCCTAAAGTGAGGCAGAGTCGAGGCAAAATGCTTATTAGGTTGCTTTGTTAGTCCGTTGTCCATTTGGCAAAAGACACCTTTGGCGCTGGTTCAACTTGTCACAATCTCTCTCTCATAAGTTAAGCGTATTATCTTGTAATTTTCTCTGGTACTTCTAATTTCTTGACATTTGGAGGAGAAACTTAATGTCCTCTTAACTCTTTTTGTGACATTAGAAGTTGGAGTAAAAGTTTTTGTGGGTATACCTCTTGTAAACCCTCCCGAGAAAACACTCGGCCACTAGGGACACTTAGGGGTTTAAAGGCTAGTTACACATGCTAAGTGTAGTCGCGATTCTTGTGAAAGTGATTAAGGATTTTTATTTCATTTTTAGGTTAGTTTTTCATTTTTAGTTTTGCTCGAGGACTAACAAAATGTATGTTTGGGGGTATTTGATAAGTGTGTAAACACGACACAATCTACATTTTAATTTATATTTATTGGTTCTCTATTTTGTACGTATTTATGGTTTTATTTGGTTTTGCAGTTTTTAATTAATAAAGCTTCGTGTCCAGAAAATCACGGTATTCTACCCGTAAAATGGATGGAAATTCAGATGCTCGGGGTGTGCGGTCGGAATAAAAATTAACTCTCAAAATAGCAAGATATCTTTTAGGGTCCACTAGTGTCATCATCATATAATGAAAATAACTTCCACCTCTGAAAATTTAATTTTCCTTGTGTACAAGATTTGGAGGATTAATATAATATCTTCTACATATGAAAAGAAAGAAGAGACAATCTCATAAATAAGGAAGAAAATAAAGTCATTAGTTGGAAATTCATATATATTTCATTTATTACATAAATTTTATATTATACTAATTAAATGAGAATATTGAAGAAATACATATTTGGAAGACTTGTATATGTAAATAGTGGAGGAAGTAGATGGAAGAGGGGAGTTCAATTTCTAGTTTAGAGGAGCAAGTATTTTTAGTTTTTCCTTTCTTCTTATCTTCTCTATTTGGAATGGGTAGCTAATCTCTTCGTTGGGGTTAAAGATGAAGTCAATATTATCATATAAGAAACTCATACTTTTTTATTTAATTTATCTTTGCCCTTTATGAATGGTTTAATTAATTTATTAATTACTTTCATATTGTCCTCTAGCTTGGTGTTGTATTGATTAATTATTTGTCAAGCGAAAGAAGTTATACATTTAATTTAAGAAGTTTTAACCGGAACAACTTCCGAGGCGAAAATTCGTTTAGTCCTAAATCGCCTTGAAATATATTTAAAATGAGAGTTTTGCATAATAACTTGATGGATTCCGAAAACCCTAGTATCTTTCTACTTGATAGTTTAATAATTTATTTTTATTTATTAGTTTTATTTGTTTATTTTTATCATCCACTGCAGTATTTAATTAATTAATGAAAAGTTAGAAATCACAATTTTAAAATTTCTGTGGAACGAACCCTGCTTGCATATTGTCTCATCGACAACCATGCTTTTGCGTTATAATTAAAATCACATCAACTATGATTCCACTTCGTGGTGTCTTCCGCTGATGATGGGTTATAGTTTTCCAACAAATAAGGTATTTGTGCATCTTCTTCTATCTCTCTCTGACAGTCTCCTTCTTAGATCTAGGTCCCAACAAATACTTCCCTCTATATCTATAGAGGCAAATTTATTCACATTATGTTTTTTTTTCTTGAGACCATATTTAAGTTAGGGAAAATTATCTGTAAAGCTTCATCACCTATCCAATGGTTCATCCAGATTTTTTTCCTATCACCTTTCCCCACCATTTATATTAAACCACTTATAAACTCTTCCATTCTATTAGTCACCCCCTTCCATATCCCAGTATTGTAAGGTAGTTTAAAAAATTTAGTTTCCCACTGTAACTTATCCGTTCCATATTTTTATTTAATTATCTTTCTCCACAATACCTTTTCTTCGGTTGAGAACCTCCATAGCCACTTACAACAATGTATCATTAGTAGCGTTTAAGATTCTTATCCCCAGCCCCTCCCCGAACCCATCTCTTTGGTCTTGCAAATCTTCTTCCACGACACCAAAGAATATTTTTGGCCATCGACGGTGTTTTCTGAAAAGTAGTTCTTTATGATTCTATTTAATTTTTTCTCCACTGACTTAGGAATCGAGAATATAGATATCATATAAATGGCCATCGAGCTTAAAATATTCTAATTATTTACTAATCTTCCTTATAAAAAAGAAATTTCCCTTTCCATCCTAGAATTTTTTTCTCTATTCTCTCCACCACTGAGTCCCAAATCATTTGTTGTTGTACTTATCTCCCGTAGGCATACCAAAGTACATTATGAGGAGATCTTCAAAGTTACACCCCAAAGAATTCTCAACCACGTCATTTAAGATCGTATCGCCAAAGTTAATAGCTGAACTTTTACTTGGATTGATGTTTAACCCCGAGTTGATTTGGAAACATATAAATGTAGCTCTTATGGACCAAACAAATCAACTAATTTGAGTCGGCTTCTTTATAAATGGACTGTTAGAACACCTCATTGTAGCATATTTTCTACTTAGCATTTTACACCAATTATAGTCTGACATGTGTACTGTGTCATGTGTTGTGTCCATGTCATCTCAGTCTTCCTGTTGAGTCCATCTGCTCTATATAAGCAATAGTCCTGTACTGTTTTCATCATCTGTTTTGGCAATACAATTTATAAATCAGTCACAGATCAAAATCTTTCATGG
>JAJJMC010021344.1:637025-682722 GCA_023531435.1 Papaver californicum | reverse complement strand
TTTTTAATTCACATAAATAATGAAACGGTTTTAATATTTATTATATGAATTTAAAATAAAACCATTAACTCTTGATAGGCACACGCTGGGCACACGCCGGCTCACGCCAAGCATACGACGGCTCACGCCAGCTCACGCAAAACACACGCAAAAAAACACACGCAAGCTCCGCAAGCCCGCGTGCGTGCTTCGGTGCGAAGCACCGCACATGTGTGAATTTGCCCACTAGCCCATTCCCTTAGTCTATATCCAATCCACATGTTTTTCCCTTAGAAGCAACTTTCGTGGTAATTAGATAGACTTCATCCTTGGTTTATCCCATACGGGACAAACCAAAGGTTTCTCATTCACATAGAAGTGAAAAATGGATTTTTAATCTCCATACACAATATAGGCTAGTGACCCTTTGGTCCCATCAAGATAATTTTTGTAACAAAATATTTTTTTTTGTTGTAAATAAGCAATAAATTCATTTTTAATTCTAACATAACTTATAGCCTTGACTGACTAAGGTATTTGTCGAACCATAAGCTTAAAGATATAAGTCACAATTTCAGGCTTTAAGGATTCGGAAATGCTAGTTTTCCCGAAGATTCTTTCCCAAATTTTATCCCGACTGAGACAAAAAGGATGGCCCACCTTCATCTTTTACCATCCCAATGATGGAGAGTTTGGATGAGGACCATTGGATCCCCTATTCGGGAAAACATTCGGGAGAAGATTCGGGAAAACTAGCATTTCCCTTAAGGATTTCGAGAATATTTCTCAGTTCTTTTCGAAAATTATTCTAAAAGAGTTTCAGTTATCCATTTTTGAAAGTAAGGTAATACACTTTTCGAAACCTTAGCAACGAGCAAAAATAGTCGTTGGCTAACTTTCGAAAGCTAATAGCTTAGTTTCGGAAAGTGTGGCCGCAAGCATTAAAACACTTCCACTTTCCAATTTCTGAAAAACAAAGCTTTCATTTTAGAAAGTATGGCAGTGAGCGTATATGTTTTTTACATTGCTCATGTATTTCCAAAAACTAGAGTCTCTACTATTGAAAGCAAGTTTCCAAAGGTTACATCCCTTATTTTTGAAAGTTCAAAAAACCTCCTTTGTTGTCTGTACAGGTATTTTCGAAAGTTTCACAACCCAATTTTCGAAAGTCATACTATAAATAGTAGAACACTATTTTTGTACTATATTTCTTCGAAACTGTGATCAGATTCAATGATCAAGTAGCTCCCATACTGAAGCCACAACAACTTTATTTTGATGCTTCGTTTGTTTCACCAATAAATATATAGATAGAGAGGATGATAATCATAGTAAGGAAATCAAATCTTTAAATCTTACATTTACGACGGATCATGTCTTCGTGTAATCTTCATTCTTCGTCTTCAATTTTTCAGGGTAACTTGAAGTGTTACGTCATTCACCTCTACAACCTAAGTTTAATCTAATCTAAAGTCCGGCTTTAACAAATAGTTCAAGCGTAAGTTTTGGTATCTAAACTTGATAACAAACTTAACATACTAATCGCCTGCGAATTCAATCGTTAGAGTTTAAATTTCTAATTTATAAGGTTGAAGACATAGACAACTGCCTATCTTGGGACTGTTGAGCCCCAGGCGAACATACATAGTTTCTCCTTATGGCTAGAATAAATACTATTTATTATTTTTTTATATAAAGAAGAATATATTAGATCAAAAGACAGGGTTACGAAACAAAAGTATCACCCAAGGTGGAATATATAGAGAAAAGAAAAAAGACAAAAGAGTAAAAAATTGTACAAAAAAAGAGAGAGGTAAAAACAAGGACTCAGGGAGGTTTAAAGTAAAATTCCCTCCAATTAACAATCACACTTCGATATGAAACATTGGTAAAATCTTCAAAAACCAACGCCCAGGAAAAAACAGTGTATTAAACCCTAGGAATTACTAGTTAATCCAATCTACAAGATCTGTTTAATGTGTAGTTCACTCACCCAATTTTTTTTAGTCGCTAGTCCAAGAATATGTTTTGGACTAAAAAATTTATCCACGGGTCTAAACACTCGTGAGAAGTGTAATATAATTATTATAAATTTTAAAACTACCTCGATGTCAAATAACGTATAAAATAACATCAATAAATCTTCCTCCATTATTCTTTGATCAGATCAGTTGTTTTTTACTCCGTAAGATTTCTTTTTTTTTCTTTGTTTTAATCGGCTCTAATATTTGTGAAGCTTTTTGTCGAGTTCAATTTCAGATCTGTTTTTTTTTTCTCTATGATGTTGCTAGTGCTCTGTAATTTAGGTTTTCAATTACAGATCTGTAAGAAGGAGAAGAAGATGATTTTGGTGAAGAAGAAGAATCGAGAATATACATAATATAGAGAAGAAGAAGAAGAAGAAGAAGAAGAAGAAGAAGAAGGAGAAGAAGGAGATACAAATTCATCAATTTTGGGGTTTTGCTTAAACTTTTTAACCTTCTTCATCTTGATTTGATATTCAATGTTGGAAGATGAAGGTTGTCTATTTTCAAACGATATGATTTAGTCGATTAAAGTGATGATTACTCCTCTTTTTGTTTCGGGTTAGTGTTATTTTCATATATTTTTTATGATTATAGGTTGTCTATTTCAATATGTATTGTGGGATTATACTCTTTTTTCTTGGGTACATATTTTTCTTCGGTGCATATCAATATGTACGAAGGAAAATATGTATTGTGGGATCATACACGTTTTCCTTCAGTACATATCAATATATACAGTTGGATCAATATGTATTGTTGGTTCATCTACTCTATTTCCTTCAGTACATATTTTCCTCCAGTATATATCAATATGTAGTGTTGGATCAATATGTACTGTGGGATCATACATATTTTTCTTCAATACCTATTTTCCTTCGGTACATACCAATATGTATGGTTGGATCATACACATTTTCCTTCAATACCTATTTTCCATTTGTACATATCATATGTACTATTGGATCATATACATTTTCCTTCGGTACATATCAATATGTTTTGTTGGATCAATATATACTGTGGGATCATATACTTTTTCCTTCAATATATATCAATATGTATTGAAGGATCAATATGTACTAAAGGATCAATATGTATTTTTCTTTGCGACTAATAGATATATTCTTTTTCATTGTTGATGATTTGTTTGAATCTTCGGTTTTGATTTTCGATTTTTCGATTTTGGATCTTTGGTTTTGATTTTCGATTTTGAATTTTTCAGTTTTGATTTTGATTTTAGAAAAATGATATTGAATCTTCGGTTTTGATTTTCGATTTTGAATCTTCGGTTTTGATTTTGGTTTGAGAAGAATAGTATTAATCTTCGGTTCAGTTTTGATTTTCGATATGGTTTTAATATCCGAGATTTCAGTTTCAGTAACGCTCTAGATTTCAGTTTTAGGTTGTTTTTTATTTCACGCGTTTGATTTCGATGAGTAGGTAAGTAATTTGCTCTTTCTAGAACTTTTTTGGACCTTCGGATAAAATATTTCCCGTTGGACCCTAAACTAAATGGGTCATGGATCTTTGGACCATTCAGCAAATTTTCCTATTTAACCGTGTGATGTGAAATCGTCTGATTTGTTTCATTAAAGATATAGAAGTTACGCTTTTTCCATATACACCACATGCATGATTTTTTCATTTTTTTTAATACGTGAAAGTCGGACTCAGACCCCTACCCGAATCCAACCAGGCAGCCTGACTCCACTGTTAGATCCAATTATACAACTATATTAATACGAATATAAACCTTTACGGTAGAAATTAAACCCCTGACTTCTTTTTTACTGGAGTTATGGCGTGACACCACATGCATGATAGCCGGGGGATTAAATTCCAAAGATTTACTTGTTACTTCTGGATATACTTCTACTTAAGTACTGGAGGTACAAATGAGTTTTTCCCAACCCCCTTATCAATTGTGAATGCGGTAGACATCATTTACTCCAAAGTAGCCGTTTTATACTCTCGCAAACCCAATTTCTCTCTTTTGGTTCCAGAAATTCCGGGAAACAAACACCTCAGACGCCGGAAATCAAAGAAGTGAAGCCCCTAAACCCTTAAACCTCAATATTTCACTCAAACTATCTCTCTCTCAAAGCTCCAATTTTTAAAAGGTTGATTCTGGTTTCTTGTGCTTCAGTTCCTGGAAGTAAATTCTTCCTCGTTTTTTGATTAACTGAGTGTTTTTTCCGAGATAATATTGATTTTGAGAATTGGGTTCAGCTGAATTTGATAAAATTTATCAAATTTGGGAGGTTATTTGTTAGTTTTTTGTTTCTGAAAGCTTTTTGTGTTTCTGTTTGATTTTGCGTCTTATTTTACATTGAATGACATTGGGGTTAGTTTTTTAATAAAGATGATTGATTTAGGGAATTTCTTTGATAAAAATTCAAATTTATCAAATTTGGGAGGTTATTTGTTAGTTTTTTGTTTCTGAAAGCTTTTTATGTTTCTGTTTGATTTTGCGTCTTATTTTACATTGAATGACATTGGGGTTAGTTTTTTAATAAAGATGATTGATTTAGGGAATTTCTTTGATAAAAATTCCGGTTATAGAATCCAGTGGCGTGACAACACTACAAATTAGCGGTTTAGTAGTTTTATATTTCATTCTTTTAATTGATTTAAGATTTCTTGTAAGATTTTTCTAGAAATAGTTTTTTAATCTCCAAGGAGGTTAATAGCTCTAGGAGTTTTATTATGAGTAGTTTATTTCTTTGAGTCTATATAAAGACGTTGTCAGGTTCTTAATTGATTATCAGAAATCATAAATACTTCTTTATTACTTTGCTTTTATTGTCTGCGATAGCAATCGTTTCTGCCGGTCGTTCTTTTTAGTTTCCCTTTTACATCCAATTTGGGCAATTTTTAGTTTCATACGTATGTCAGTAGTTGTATGTTGATTGAAATGTAACTGGTTTCAACAGATTTGAAGGCATATAACTGAGACAGATGCGTTAACCAGAAAGATCGGTGCTTCAACGTCGTTTGGTCAGTACTTCTCTAGTTGAAACGATTTATGCTTTTATTTTTCTTAATTAATCAACTTTACAAAGAGAGCCTCCCTTATATAATGAGAGTAGGAAACCCTAGACATAATAGGAAACCTACAAAGATAGGAAATCTTAAACAAACCCTAAACAAAATATGTTGTTGCCAAACCCTAGAGATTATTAGTTGGCAGGTGTATCAGGACTGGTGGTTTGACTACAGCCAGAATCAGTCTTCTGGCTGTATGGTTCAACACTTCCCCTCAAGTTGAAGGGTAGCTGGCGAACATTCAACCTGCTTCTCATGCTTCGCTTATCTTGCTCATCAAGTCGATATGATCTCATCTTAATTTTGCTTACTTGTCTCCATAGATTTTGTATGTCTTCTATAGCTTGCTTGGTAACAGTGGATACTTGTCCACTTTTCTAGTTTTTATGAAGCTTGATCGTCGTAAATTTAGAGGATTTGTTTGCTGAGTTGTCACGAAACTTAACCAATTAACAGGTTCAGAGGTTCCGCCTTAAACCGAAAAACTTCACGTTGGGTCATTACAAAACTTAACCAGTTAGTTGGTTCAGAGGTTTCCGCCTACCCAACAAATAAAACGTCTGGGTTGATGATTCTGAGTGGTCTACCTGTTGAAGTATTATAAGTAGAAAATAGTAGATGCTGGTATTTGTTTTGTAATTCTCTGTTGGTTAAGAGACTCAAGATGTTGTTGGCGTTCTCTGTTGGTTAAGAGACTCAAAAATTTTGTTGGTGTTCTTTGTTGGTTAAGAGACTCAAAAAATTGTGTTGGTGTTCTCTGTTGGTTAAGAGACTCAAGATGTTATTGGAGTTCTCTGTTGGTTAAGAGACTCAAAAATTTTGTTGGTGTTCTATGTTGGTTAAGAGACTCAAAAAATTTGTTGGTGTTCTATGTTGGTTAAGAGACGCAAAGATGATGTTGGTGTTCTCTGCTGGTTAAGAGATTCAAATTGATATTTAGAAGCTGGTGATGACGCAAAGATGGTATGCAAGGAGATGATGCTGTGAATGCAAAGTGAAAATACTGGTGGAATGGTATGAACGTGAACTAGTGGTGATGGTTGGAGAGGAGCAAAGCTCCTCCCATAGGATCGAACCCCCTTTGATACCAAGTTGAAACGAGAATTGTTATTCTTTTATTTTTCTTAATTAATCAACTGTACAAAGAGAGCCTCCCTTATATAATGAGAGTAGGAAACCCTAGACATAATAGGAAACCTACAAAGATAGGAAATCTTAAACAAACCCTAAACAAAATATATTATTGCCAAACCCTAGAGATTATTAGTTGGCAGGTGTATCAAGACTGGTGGTCTGACTACAGCCAGAATCGGTCTTCTGGCTGTATGGTTCAACACTTCTCCATTATGTAATTCAGTAATTCTGTTAGTATCACATAGTTTAATTGATATGAACTGACAATTTTATCGAATGTTTAGGAAATCGACTAAACTTAAAAGTTCCATAAACATTTCCTAATTGGTACTTAGTAGTTTAGCAATTCACAGTCATGTATGTCTAACTTATCATTCTGTATGGAATGACAGCATGTATTGCTGCAATTTTTTACTCGTTGAAAAATCCAAGTTTTAGCCATGTAAATTTTGACATGTTTCGTCATGGGGGCAACTAAAGAAGAAACATACTATTGCTGATGAGAATTGCAGAAGAGTTTATGAAGAAGTGTGGTAGACACACTCATCTAAATGGGTACATAAAGAGTGAAATGATATGGCTTTATCTTTTCTCGAGTGGTGATGGTGATGGGCACATACAGGATTGAATGTAGCATGTATCATCTTATGAAGTAGTTCATGGTATTGCTAAGATTTTGATACTAGCTATTAATCAATAAATTTTAATGAGTGCGCACACACATGTGACTTCCAAGAATTCAGTATTATCAATTCAACTATTTCATAGATTAATGAAATGGTATGCACTAGAAGATCGTACTTTTGCTCTAAATTATTGAGAATTTTCCATATAACTTGGATAACATGAATATTGATAATGAGAATTTGCAAACAATTTTTGCTGGTGTGACCGATAAGGTGCCATTACTTGACCCTGAATTTGCAAATCTTGGTTTACTTTTTGCTGTTGCTGACGGTATTTGTTGGCGTAATCTTGTGCAGTTGGAGTAGCAATGGCTGCTGCAGGGAAGGTGGTGGGAGAGTTCTTGCAGGTAAATTCAGTAAATTTTCTATCGTGTTTGATTTTGGTATTTGGAGTGTTGCATTTGATGGTTTATGATTGTCAGTTAAAAGGCAAGGGATTTTCTTTTGCAGGGTTTGCAGAGACAAAGCCTGTTTCTGCAAAGAAATTGTTATAAGCAGCAGAGATGCAGGCTACTTCGGGGTTCTCTACAAAGACAAAGCCTTCCATTAAGAATGCCTAATAAAGGACATGGTCTTACATTGATATCAAGGATTATGTGTTCTGTAAAACCCAAAGCAGCTGTGGTTTTAGGAGATGTGAGTAGTTGTTTTGGTGAGGATTCTGTTAAGGTTGAAAGTTATAATGAGAAAGTTCTACATTTTTTTCGGATTCCGTTGATTCAAGAAAGCGCAAATGCAGAACTCCTTAAGAAAGTTCAGACAAAGGTTTCAAGGGAGATTGTATGTTTGAAGACAGAGCAGTGTTTCAATATCGGGATCAATTCGGAACTCTCTAATGAAAAGCTTGAAGTGTTTAAGTGGCTTCTGGGAGAGACGTATGAGCCTGACAATTTTGGGACTGAGAGTTTTCTTGAGAATGGGAATCAGAGAGGTCTTTCTTTTACAACAGCATGCTAATGCTGTATCTATTTGTAAAGCATGCGGGTTGACAGAGATTACCCGCTAGGAGAGGTCAAGACGGTATATTCTGATTCTTGGTTCACGAAGTAAGGGGTTAGAGGAATACCAAGTGAATGAGTTTGCTGCAATGGTTCATGATCAAATGACTGAGTGTGTTTACCCTCAACAGCTGTTGTCATTCAAGACTAGTGCAGTTCCAGAAACAGTTGGATACATTGATGTCATGGGGAAAGGACGGAAAGCATTGGAGGAGATCAATGAGAAAATGGGTTTAGCATTTGATGAGCAAGATTTACAATACTACACTTGGCTTTTCAGAGAAGACATCTGACGAAATCCAACCACTGTTAAACTATTTGATATAGCTCAATCTAATAGTGAGCATAGCATACATTGGTTTTTCAATGGAAAGCTTGTTATAGATGGGAAACCTATGAGTAGTACACTCTTTCAGATTGTGAAGAGCACTTTGAAGGCGAACCCAAGCAACTCTGTAATCGGATTCAAGGACAAATCCAGAGCGATTAGGGGTTTCTTGGTGAACCAGTTGCGCATCTCAACCTGGTTTGACATCTCCTTTGACTCCAAGTACTCGTGACCTTGATATCTTGTTTACTGCAGAGACACATAACTTCCTGTGTGCTGTATCACCTTTCCCTGGGGCTGAGACAGGAGCAGGAGGTAGGATTAGGAATACCCATGCAACACGAAGGGGTTCGTATGTTGTGGCTTCCATTGCTGGTTCCTGTGTCGGTAACCTTCAGATTGATGGTTCATGTTCTCATGGGAGAATCCAGCATTCACGTACCCAGCAAACTTGGCGTCTCCGCTGCAGATTCTAATCGAGGCAAGCAATGGTGCATCAGATTACGGCAACAAATTCGGTGAGCCTTTGATTCAAGGATACACGAGAACTTTTGGAATGAGACTTCCAAACGGAGAAAGGAGGGAAAGGTTGAAGCCAATTATGTTTAGTGCGGGTATTGGGAAGATTGATCACAACCACATAACCAAAAGAGAAGCTGAGATTGGAATGATTGTTGTAAAGATTGGAGGGCCAGCTTATCGGATTGGAATGGGTGGTGGTGCAGCTGCTAGTATGGTTAGTGGGAAAAATGATGCAAACTTGGATTTTAATGTTGTACAGCGAGGGGATGCGGCGATGGCACAGAAATTGTATCGTGTTGTTTGGGGCTGCATTAAGATGGGGGAAGGTAACCCTATAGTAAGTATACATGATCAGGGTGCTGGAGGAAACTGCAATGTTGTTAAGGAAATTATTTATCCAAAGGGTGCTAAAATTGATATTCGGGCAATTGTAGTTGGTGATCATACAATGTCAGTATTAGAGATATGGGGTGCTGAGTATCAAAAACAAGACGCAATACTGGTGAAGCCTGAAAGCTGTGATCTGCTACAGTCAATTTGTGAGAGGGAAAGGGTATCTATGGCTATTCTTGGAACCATTAGTGGTGAAGGACGAGTAACGTTAGTAGACAGCTTGGCTACAGAGAATTGCCGATCACGTGGACTTCCTCCTCCCCCTCCTTTAGTGGATCACGAGTTAGAGAAGGTGCTTGGGGACATGCCTCAGAAATGCTTTGAGTTCACTAGGGTTGTTCCTGCAGCAGAGCCTCTTAAGATTCCACCAGGGACGACACTGCTGGATTCCCTGGAGAGGGTATTGCAGCTACCTTCTGTATGTTCGAAGCGTTTCTTGACCACAAAGGTTGACAGGTGTGTAACAGGTCTTGTAGCACAGCAGCAAACAGTGGGGCTTCTGCAGCTTTCTCTCGCTGATGTTGCAGTCATCGCTCAGTCCTATACTGAGCATACTGGTGGTGCATGTGCTATTGGGGAGCAACCAATCAAGGGTTTGCTTGATCCAACAGCTATGGCTAGGTTAGCAGTTGTAGAAGCACTTACAAACCTTGTTTGGGCCAAGATTACTTCTCTTTCTGATGTAAAGGCCAGTGGGAATTGGATGTATGCTGCCAAGCTTGATGGGGAAGGATCAGCAATGTATGATGCTGCTAATGCACTATCAGAAGCAATGATTGAGCTTGGTATAGCAATTGACGGGGGTAAGGACAGTCTGTCCATGGCTGCGCATGCTTCTGGCGAGGTCGTGAAGGCTCCTGGAAATCTTGGCATCAGTGTATATGCCATTTTCCCGGATATAACTTTGACAGTGATCCCAAACTTGGAGATGATGGTATCCTGCTACACATTGATTTAGGAAAAGGGAAATGCCGATTAGGTGGGTCCGCTGTTGTACAGGTATTCAACCAGGTTGGAGATGACTGCCCTGATATTGATGATGTCTCTTACCTTAAAAGAGTCTTTGAGACTGTACAGGAGCTGCTTACAGACAGGTTGATATCTTCGGGTTATGACATTAGTGATGGTGGTGGTCTGATTGTGTGCATTCTTGAGATGGCATTCGCTGGAATTGTGGATTGCGTATGGACTTGATCTCACGGGAAAAGAGCCTCTTCAAAACCCTCTTTGTAGAAGAGCTTGGTCTTGTCCTTGAGGTTAGCAAGGAAAACTTGGATACAGTTAGGAGCAGGCTTCAAGGTGCTCTTCTGCAGAAATCCTTGGGCAAGTAACTTCAGTACCCACGATACATTTATCAGTTGATGGGGTACCTCAACTAGAGCAGAAAACATCTCATCTAAGAGATATGTTGGAGGAAACTAGTTTTCAGCTTGAGGGATCCCAAAGGCTGGCATCATGTGTACAATTGGAAAAAAAGTGGATTGAAAAGCAGGCACGAGCCTTCTTGGGCTTTATCTTTCACTCCAACATTTACAGAAAAGGAATTGTTGGCACTGACTTGTAAACCAAAGGTAGCTGTCATCAGAGAGGAAGGGAGCAACGGGGATAGAGAAATGTCTGCAGCATTGTATGCTTCTGGCTTTGAACCGTGGGATGTCACTATGTCAGACTTCTAAGGGGAGCCATCTCTCTTGATGGGTTCCGAGGTATTGTGTTTGTGGGAGGTTTTAGTTACGCAGATGTGTTGGACTCAGCAAAAGGTTGGTCTGCCTCCATACGGTTTAATCAGCCTCTCCTAGCCCAATTCCAAGAGTTTTACAGTAGGCCCCACACGCCTCGGAGTTTGCAATAGATGCCAACTCATGGCACTGTTGGGATGGATACCAGGAGCCCAAGTTGGTGGAGTCCTTGGTGTGGGTGGGGATCCATCACAGCCTAGGTTCATCCACAATGAGTCAGGGCGATTTGAGTGTCGTTTCACAAATGTTACAATCGGGGATTCGCCTTCGATAATGTTCGAAGGGATGGAGGGTAGTACGTTGAGTGTGTGGGCTGCACATGGTGAGGGGAGAGCTTATTTCCCTGACATTGAAATTCAAGATCACATCCTTAACTGAGGTGTACCCTTTTAATCCCAATGGGTCTCCACTAGGAGTGGCAGCAATATGTTCTAAAGATAGAAGACATTTGGCCATGATGCCTCATCCTGAGCGCTGTTTCCTAATGTGGCAGTTTCCATGGTATCCAAAGCACTGGAATGTAGACAAGAAAGACCCTAGCCCATGGCTGCGAATGTTTCAAAATGCAAGGGAGTGGTGCTCGTAGTGAAGGTTAGTGATTATGCAAAGGAATGTAGTATTAATTTGACGTTTTACTAGATAATTTGTTCTAATTTTAAATTGAAGACAGTAAATCTTAATGAAACATTTCAAAGTGTGTTTTCTTAATGCTGTTTCGCTAGCAAGTAGAGGAGTTGTATCAATTTGTACATGTCTAGCTGGAACTACTTTTCCCAGTTTGTGTTTTACATAATTCAGTGCCAAATCCTTGACCACTAGTAATATAATTTAGAATGATCTCACTTCCTATCGGAATGTATGATTTAGAAGTGATGCACAACTGGACCAGAAGCTGCCAGGTCCAGCTTGTATGCATTGCACATGAGAGATAAACGTAGATGAACTGGAACTGAAATAACCAGGAACACACGGGGACTGTGATCTGTTTCGGTTATCTAAATGGATGGTTTGGAACTACATACAATTTTAGGATGCACATGCTGCTGGCTATATTAATCTGGTTTATCAGCACATTGATTTTCTCAAATCAGTTTAGGCTTGTGGGGTACTTATTGTGACACTTTTGTTTGGAAATTATAAAGCACCTGTGTCTATGTAATTACACTTTTGATTTCGTTGATGCAGGAACTGTTTGTGACCTCTGCAACTGCTGCTATGCTCTACATCATGGCCCCATATTTTAGATGAGTAGGAAATGTGTATTCTATACGCAGGGTAGGGTCATTTTGCAACAAATTATTATTGAGTTATAGGTCTCTATTCGTATCTTGGGATCAAATTTTGCGAGTAAGAGTTAATATTATTATTTCAAAACAAAACTTGTTTTTTTCATTTTTGCTGAAAAACAGCTTTTCAGTAAGAGGAATGTAATTAACGGAAGTAACTCAGGCGAGAGTGACAGGAAGGAGATTGCTTTGGTTCCCTGACCGTATAGTTATCCAGTAGAATATCTTTCAAGCCATGAACCTACAAGTGCAGGAAGCTCTTTTTTTTTCCCTTTTTCCATGGTGGTTTTACATTCTATGACCTTGAGTTCATGTGACATTTCAGTGTTTGACCTGCTACTTCTACGAACATGCTTATTATGATGATTGTTACATATATCTCAGTTAGCACAGCGCTTTCTGTTTTGGTACTCTTCTTTTATTTTTCGGTATTTGTTGTGTGGATGCGTCGAAGCTCTCCTTCAGTTTTAAATTTGAACTGTCATGGTAAATGTGCAAAGCTCAAACTCAACCATGTCTGGTGGCAGGTCATTGCAAAGTCTATTGTTACTGGTCCTTACAGTGAATTATGTCCCGTTTCGTTAATTCAGTTTGCTACTGTTATGTAGTTTTGAGTCTTTTAATCTGGTGCACTTAAAAGGGACCTTTACGATCATGATTGTATTCCGCTTATAATTAAGAGATTAGCATGGAAAAGTTGCGAAATTTTGTTATCTTTTGCAAATCTTTGTATTGCGGTTTCAGTCCCAGACTCCCAATACAACTTGTTTTGCTGAAGTGTAGGATCACATATATTGCAAAATGTTTCGACTTTGAATTAAGTAATAATTCCTAGTGTTCATAGATGTGGGAGTGGAAAAAGACCAGAGCACACGAGGCATTCTTATTCTGATGTATTTTTTACCTAATTTTACTGTTTTATACCAGCAATATTCTTTGTAATAAGATGTTAATACAGTGAAGGTAACTAAGGTCTTGCTTGGAAGAAATTTCTATTTGACTTGTAGAACTCAGTGCTTCACAATTGTATCATAATCATGTATACATTATTCCGTGGGCAAACATGTTCAATACAGTAGATGGCGATTAAGAAAGCATCGCACAATCCAAAATTTCTTCAGCTCAGATCCGACGATGAGCAGTTTGGCTTCCCTATCCCATCTGAGTGAAGTATCACCAAAACATTGTCAGGAAGTGTCCCAACAAAAACAAGCTTGCTCATGAAACAGTTCGGCCATAACAAACAGATGCTAGATATAAATTCTTTGCCCATTTCTCCTGTAAAAGTCAACAAGAACCAAATTTAGCTAATGGTCACAACTAGAGCTGAATTAACAGCGAGGAACAGTGGACAAAAGAAAGAAATTCACACCTTAACATGTGTGCTAGGAAAAGACGACGTTCTAAGTGTCTCCTGAGTTTCATCCGGAAGCTTCTTTCTTGGCACACTAAGAACAAAAGCAGCCTGATCACAAGTAGCTGCAGTTGATGTGATTCGATAACCATTGTCCCACCTACGATGGATGCCTTCACTTGGATACAGAAAATCGAGTTCAACCACCTGAAATTGCAAAGTAGATATTGTTATCAAATATCTTCTACACCTCAAAGATGAACAACATGACTTGAAAAGCATGATCAAACCTGGTCAGAAAATCCTGCATTACGTGACATTACAACTGCCCATCTACTTCCAGCAGTGGCCATGGATGTAACATAAAATCCCTCCTTCCACTTTTTGTTTATCCACTTGAAAGGAAATGCATCACTAACCTTGTAAGACTGCTGTGTATACTGTGTACCTGGATCCAAACAAGCTCATGAAAGTTAAAAATGCCGAAGACATAAGAAGAATCTTAAAAACCATATAAATACTACGGGTTTACCTTTAGACATTACAACTAACGAGCTACCATTACTTGACCCTGCTATAGCGCTGATATAATAGGTCAAATCCCACTGTTCCATTATCCATTCCTAAAAAAGAGCCAGAGAAAGGGTTTAGAATGTCGATTTTGATAGACATTAAAAAAAGGAGAATCTACCTAAGCTCTGAAATATGGAATAGAAAGAACTCACTTTGTCAAGAAAATGGGGTGAGAGCTCGTATACTTGGGAACTGAAACCGGTACCAGCATCCATAATCAGTGCCCAAAGGTTTGAAGAAGAAGATACAGAACTGATATACAGTCCATCTTCATTTCCTTTGTCGATGTGCTGAGAAAGCCTCGCATCAGCGACATTATAGTGATACCTAAAACAAGGAAACACAAGATGATCATTTCATGTCGTGAAGAATTGGAAAAACATTGTTAAATATATGTGTGGGTGTATTCTGTATAGTATACCTTTGCTTCATGGGTCGGCGAGCATTGTATACACTCATCCATTGATTTGCAGGCATCCCCAGTCGTACCTTCTTCTTTGGTTGCTCGTCATCCTCTTCTTCCATAGTGAATCGGCCTCTTTTGTGACCAACCAGGAGTATCAGCTTTACAGAAGATAATTACACATTAGATAATACTCAAATTGGAATTCATAATGGTCGACATAAAAACAAGAAAAGGAAAAGGAAACGGCTGGAGAGAAAGCAGGAGAGCAATAGTATCAAATGACTACCTTTTGTGCCCCATCTGTGTTAATTGGCCTGATATCTGGATTTGGCCCAACAATCCCATCAAAGAGGGAAATATATTTTGGATAGTTTGGTTCCTCATCGAATTTCAGGTTTACAACGTATTCAACAAACTGTCGAAACGGCTGTGGACAGAAGCAACAAAGTGAATCTGGAGATGTAGCCATCTTTTTCTTGCAGACAAGAAATCCTTTATTATCTCCCTGCAGCAGAGGCATCTAGATGAGTGAAAAGATACAAACAGAATATTACATGAGTATCTAGAAAAATATGGAAATGCCTTGCCTGGTATCCTTGCCAAGGAAGACGACCACGTAGAAGAAAAACAAGTGTGTAAGCAAGAGACTCTAAGTCGTCTCTTCTGCTTCCAGTTCTTCCTAAATGAGCATGTGCACTAGCATAACGCACTGTTCCCCTGTATAAAAAAATTAGCATGCCGTAACAGGAGAAGTTTTCAAAAGAACAAAAAAAAGCATGAATGACCATATCAAACCACTTAACAAATTGAACTTTAAAATGTTACAAGATGCAACATAAGCTCAAAAGGAGCATGATCAGGCAAACGAAATAAATGAGCATTATATGACCATGCACCTGAATATATCTGGTCGCTGATCATACTCCACATGCTGACCAGTTGAAGTATCTCGCCACCTAGTAGCTGATAGCAGTAAAATTTGAGAGGCCAGATTCTGAAGGTACTAGATATTGTTGTAAAAATTGAGACAGATATAAAGAATCCAATTTACCTAATCCAAGATCAACTAGGAACAGTTTCTTTTCTTCATGAGTCCCTGGGGTTCCAAGCAAAAAGTTCTCTGGCTTTACATCCCCATGCACGTACCTGCCATAGTTGCAAAATCATAATTATTCGCTGAGGGTTACACAACTATATCATTGGCTAAACTGAAAATACTACAGCTTCCCAAAAATACAAATAATTTTTTTTAAGGAGATGGCCTCACCCTCTTGAGTGCATCTTCTCCAGTATAGAGATTGCTTCGATGGCAATACATGCAACCATTTCAATGGACATTCTGTGGAAAGTGACATCAATAAAACTGGATATAACAATCTCATGTCAAACTACTAACTACTAAGCAAACCTCACTAGTTAATTTCTAACAAAAACTTACGTATGAGAGTTGTTATTCCAGACATCCCACAAACTTGGACCCAACATATCCATAACCTGTAAACAAATAAATAAATAGGAGTCTCGTCACATAATCATGTACAAAACACACACACACACACACACTGAAGTGCTGAAACAGCCACCCTTGTAAAAACAAACCAAACAGAACATACCATGATATAAAAATCCCCTTGCTTGCCCTTGTAATGAACTCTCGGCACCCCATGACTACCACCAAGTGTGCTGCACAAAAAAGAAAAAATTGTAAGAAGACAGCTCTATGTTCATAAAACCATGAGACTGACAGTACATTCATCAATCAATCAATAAGATACATTCACAGAATTCAAAGTAAGAGAACACGAAACTCACTTGTAGACTTGCCACTCATATGGAGGTCCATAGTTACATCCCTTACTAGTTCTATGCTCAAACTTTAAAGCCACCTGCGACACAAATTCAAACAAAATGAATTCAAATCAATCAAAATAACACTGATCATCAAAACAATCAAACCATATTTATCTATACCTCTACAGCAGTCGGACCAGAAGTCCCACTTCCACCTGAAACCCTTCTACCAACATATACTTGACCAAATCCTCCTTTACCAAGCTTTTTCTCGATTTTATACATTGGTGAACCTCCCACTGTAACCTACAACAACAAATTAACAAACGACAAGTAATCAACAACAAATTAAATCATTTTCACAAAACAAAAATTCAAAAAAAAATCAAAAACCCTAACCTTCTCAGGAATGGGAGGTGTACTTCCTTCATCATCAACACGTTTATCAGCGCTTTTACTTTTACAACCATCACCACTATCCATCTTCTCTCCTTCCTCTTCTTCTTCTTTCTCGACCTTCAAATCCTCTTCTTCTTCTTCAAACTTATTTTCTTCTTCTTCTGTCTCTTCTTTCTGAACAATCAACCTCTTATTGTTAATCTTCTTGTTATCGTCAACATTATTATCAATCACTAGTTGTTTATTCTTCTTAGCAGTAGCTGTAGCTGCTGTTCTTCTTCTACTTCTTCTTATAGGTTCAACAATCACTTTCTCTTCTTCTAATTCCTCTTCTTGTTTGATTTTAGGTTTTACTGGTCTACCTCTACGAACTCCACTCCTTAACTCTGGCATTGTTCTTCATCCATTAAATCTCATCTCTTTATCAAAAAATTAAAAAAAAAACAATAATCAATTTTTTCCTCCTCTTACTCAGTCAAATTCTTCGCTCAGAGAGAAAAATTGAATCTAAAAAAAAATATCTAGGTTTTTTCGTTTTCTCGATCAGAAAGAAATGTGAGGAAAAACAAAAATTAGGGTTTTGAATAGAAGTAATTTGGGGATCTGTATGGAAAGGAGGAAAAAGGAAATGGTTTTCTCTTCCATTACGTATCACCGTAGAGCTCCTCTTGTTTATGATGTATCAACATACATCAAATATTTGATGTTCAACATATTTTCACCGATGAGATTAGCATCTTCTTTATTGATCTGACTCAACGTCCGAGTCGGGTACGAGTTAGATATTAGATTACAGTCTAGCCACATAAATGACATAAATGAATAATATCGTGGAATGAATAATTCTCTTCATTTTCCATTTGGGCAAAGGGACTAATAATCTCGCGAAAATGTATTAATAAATAAAAAAGAATTGAATCTTTTGTTGTAAATTAATTCTTTAGTGGATTCCATCATTCTTACACCCCTCTTACATCACCACCTTATCATCTCTCCTTCCATCTCTTCACATCTTTCATTTCTTGGTAACGCTCATATTTAATGTAATAACTTAGGTTTAATATTTTAGTTATGAGAATGCGTTCCATTACTTCCTAATGTTAATGATATCTTTATCATCTTCTCTTGTATTAGCCTATAAATTGAGGCTCATTCCTTTGTAATGCATACTAATATCTAGTAATGAGAAATTCTCTCTTCTTCTCTCTATATTTCTTGTGTGCAATAGTTCATCTTTTGATTTAGTTTATAACACGTTATCAGCACGATAGCTCTCCTTAGCGGTAAGAAATTAAGATATAATTTTTATCTTGCAAAATAATTGTTTTTTTATTATTCTAAGCAAATAATCTGATTTATTTGTTTAACTATTCTAAGCATATTCATGAACATGTTGGTACATTTTTTATTATTATTATTATTAAAAAAGACTGTTCCACCTGAAGTTGGAACTCAGTGTGACACAATATGGACAAAAGAAGTTCACTCGGTTAATCGGTCGGTCCCTGAAGTGACCCGTAACAAAGTGACATCATGTCTCTATCCGCGGTTCCTGAAGTAACATGACCCTGATGTTAAGACAATTTTATTTTACAAATAATGTGTCCACGTGTACACTGGCAATGAATATTTCGTCAAACCCGAAGATGACGAAATTGATATTTAAATTATGTTGGTACTGTATCTGTGTATGTTCTTTATTTATTTTAATTTTTGTTTATTTTAATTATTGGTCTTGAAAAAAAAAAAGATTCCAGAAGCAATCCATGGGATGTTATTAACTCCAGAAGTAGTCTAACATGCAAATTATAAATTTTTGTAGCAATCCAAATTATTGTGGGTTCCCGCAGTAATCCATAAATATAGACTCCAGAAGTGGTTTATAAAAATTTTTGGATTTCAGGTATCTATAAAATTCTGGGTTCCCGAAGTAGCCCATAGTTACTAAATACTTTTGTTAATAGTTTATTATTTTTCTCTCGTCTATCTATACTTTTGTAAATGGTTTTATTATCAAAACTCAAAATATATGTCATATTCTTTGCTACAAGAGCACAATTTTTACAGCATTAAAAGTTTCCGACATATTGATTGATTAGTACCAATCAAGCGGAATTTCCCGCTCAAATTTTGGTAGACGTACCAATACAAGAGCATATGACTATCGTTTATAATAAATGCTAATCAGGGTGCACACTGATAAAGAATACGCTGTCAAATTTTAATTACATATATGAGCATGGGTGATTTAAAATTATTAATTATAATATTATGATGAACAATCCGAAAAAAAAAAAAAGTTGTTCGGATGACCTACTTGGATCCAAGGTCACTCACCCATTATATATTTTGCATGAATAATACTAGATGTGATGAGACTTCCCGCCGTTAGAGGGAGGAAAGCAGTCGTTATAAAAACGTCATGAATTGGTCTCATCATAATTCTTGCACCAATTCGGTATAAGGTGGAGAAGTTATTCATTCATTATGATATGCTTGAAGCATTTTATTCTTACAAGAAGAATAATTAAAACTCATTTGTTGTTGCACGTATTTTGGCATTAGTTTATGTCCCTGCAGGGCATGCCATGAGTTAACAATAATTGAGTCGTCTACAACTCATCTGAATTGTTGATGAAAAAAATAAAATAATATATATTCCTTGATAGAGGAAGCCAATCACGCTGGATCAAAATAGTGCTCCTGGGGAGGCTATTGATAATGTTCTCAATGAGACTATTTAATTACGATCTTTAATTACCGAGCCATATTTATCTCCTAAAGAGGAATTCATTCCTAAGTGGACAAGTGGTGTCGATATTAAAGAATGATTTTTATACGCGTACATAATCGTAGTTATTGTCGAACATGTATTCAGAGTAGCGACAACCATACATGTATTATAGACAAAATCCTTTTTCACAGAGAAACTGCCGTGAAGTATCGACAATATGTATGGTTGACTAATATGGGTGAAAGGCATCCATATTTGGTTGTCCTCTCACTAATAAATATTTTTGGACATAAATAAAAATTGTGAACCCGGAAGGTTACAAGTTTGATGCTTAATTGGTTTGCATGAAAGTGAGACGAGAGGAACAAGGACGCTAATTGCACAGCGCCACTCGTGGCATCTAGTTTCTACAGACACTTGAGATCTGTGAAATTACACCATCTACTCTTAAATGATTTGAAAATACCCAATACTTTGGTAAGTATTGTGTACCCCGTTGATAGATGAGTTTTAAGGGAAACTATTATTTGCCAGTTTTACATGTCATAGTCTGACATAATTGTTTGTTATCGAAGATAACGTTCGTGTAAACTTCTAAAATATTATCACAGGTTATACTTCCTTATTGAAAGAATTCAAGATAAAGATCTTGGAATCATGTATCAAACTTATTAAGCATTATAATGGTCCATGATTTTGTCAACTTTAGAAAGTTTTGACATGTTTACATGGATAAGTACGTAACCTCCTAATAAAACTTGTGTAATAGCAATCTACTTTCATCTCGGTAACGGGTATGTAACACTTTATCTGGTTCGTATTACGTACTAATTACAAGTTGTTTTTATGCTTGATTTTATGTATAACTTTATATGTTATACTTGAAATTGTTCGGTAGTGAATTTGTTTTCCAAACTTAATTAGCACTAATATGGAGGCATTGTGTATATTGGTTTTTGTAGTACCTCTAACATTTGATCTTTGTTTTGACGGTTTACCCAAAGTCTCGTAAGTAATGAACTACAGATAATCAGTTTCCGCATGCCAAATTGTTAGACGATACAACATCCTTTGTGCAGCAACAACGATGATCATCTATTATTGTTTGAAAGGAATTTACGAAGAATAAAAGATATATCATATCCTACAAATCAATCATTGGGAATTTGACAAAGACAATTCAACTTGAGATTTGAAATTAAGTTATGGCAACATAAAGGTCTCCATTACCAACAAAAAAAAAATTAAGCTGAAGATGGTTGCTGATTAGCTACTTGTGGTAAATCAACTGAGATATCTTCTTTCTTCTGGAGGATATATTGGACTTTACGAGTTGTACTCTTTTTCCTTAGTCAAGGTTTTTGTCCAACTGGGTTTTCCTTCTCAAGGTTTTAACGAGGCAATATATATATGTCCAACTCCTTTTCTTAATCTATCTACAGTTGTACTCTTTTTCCTTAGTCAAGGTTTTTTCTTTCTGGGTTTTCCCGACAAGGTTTTGATGAGGCAACGAACTTGAAGAAATTTGCTTAAAGAGATATTCGAAGACATTATTGAAGACAAACTTATATCTTGTTTTTAACAAAGACGGTCAGTGATTCTACTTGAAGATCAACATTATGTAATCAGTCTTTCTATACTTCTTTGGGTGCACATCATCAGGGGGAGAACATCAGTATTGTGTGATGGAAATTTATGCGTGTTGTATTCTTTTTCCTTTGCTTGGTTTTGTCCCAATGGGTTTTCCTAGCAGGGTTTTAATGAGACAATATTTGACGCGTCCAACAACATGATTTGATTTGTACTCTTTTTCCTTCGTCTAGGTTTTATCACTTTTGGGTTTTCCTGGCAAGGTTTTAACGAGGCAATATCATAATAGAGTGGTGTCATCCAATGGGGAGTGTTTTAAATTAATTCTTTGGTGGATTCCACCACTCTTACACCCCTCTTACACCACCACCTTATCATCTCCCCTTCCACCTCTTCACATCTTTCACTTCTTGGTAACCCCCACATTTAGTGTAATAACTTAGGTTTAATACCTTAGTTATGAGAATGCATTCCATTACTTCCTAATGTTAATGCTATCTTTATCATCCTCTCTTGTATTAGCCTATAAATTGAGGCTCATTCCTTTGTAATGTATACTAATATCTAGTAATGAGAAATTCTCTCTTCTTCTCTCTATATTTCTTTTGTGCAATAGTTCATCTTTTGATTTAGTTTATAACATCCTTAACATTCTTATGAAATATAAATGAACAATCATTAAATTTCATATAAAAATTTTTATATAAATAAAGTATGTTCGTATATGAAGTCGTATATGCTTAAAAATATTTTTCTTTTCATTAAAACAAAAATGGATTCCATCTTTAATTTTTTGGTATGACGCTATTATCGTTTAGTTCAAATTTATTCTTATTATTTATTACTGACTCGATAATTTATTCGTCAGCGGACGATTTATAATTGCATCATTCTCGTTAGGATAGTTAAAAAGTTGTTCGACATCGATCATCAAAAACATTAAAATCATATATGTAAATATTAACTCTAAATAAATAAATATTCATTTACCGATAAATGAATAATTTTATCGATGAATAAATAACCTCGCTATACGAAGAAAAAAAATCGGTCCCAAAGATATTCGTTTATCGAGGTTAGTCTGTATTAATTTTTTTTAATTTTTTTATGTCTATCTCGGCTCATATTTTTGGTTCAGAAGTATTTGGTTCTGAGTTTCTAATATTTAGTAATTTTTGTAATAAATTAAATTAAGATGAATCAAATTCAAATAAGTCGGTTGAATTCGGTTGAATTAGAAAGAAAAAATTCGTAGATCTCACCTTGACCCTCACTTGTTGGAGTTTTTACTTATGTTGTATATTTACATGTGGGATATAGAACGAGGGTTCTTGATTAGCGTGGCGAGCCAAAACTAAAAAATACAACCATTCCCCGATGAAAATAGGGTCGTGATATGAATGATGAGCCAACAATAGATCAAAAAAGGGCGAAAGCAGTACTAAAATGAATGACCATTTGAAAAGTCCTTGTGTTCTTTTTTTGGTTGAGAACCATCTATCTCCTTAGGAAAAGACGAAAGCGATACAACCACTTGGGAAGTTTTTGTGTTTCCTTTTTAGCCTACCCCAATTTATTTGGGGCTAAAGGCTTAGAAGAAGAAGAAGATTTACATGTGGGAAAATCTAAATCGTAAAACAAATCATGGAGTGGTGATGAGAGATGAGATATGAGTGTATTGGAATATTTGATGCACCGATTGTGTGGTAAAGATGAAATCAAAAGAGGGATAGGAAATCTTTTACTTGGAAAATGAAAATAACTAGAGATGTTTGTGCTCCAAAAATAGTTTTGTTTAAAATGGGCTGTCGGAAATGGAGACCTGACCTTGGGAATGTAAAAGATAGTGTGTCGGTTGTGAGAATTGGACAAGACAATACATAATCTGTGGTGCCGAATTCAGAAAGTTTCATGAGGAATAGTATTGAAAGGCTGCCTGATACGCAAAATTGAGTGGAACTTAAACGTAGTTGGTTAATAAAAATGCGGATGCTGACGATTTAGATTTTAGGCGATTGGTATCATCACTAACCACTTTACCACTGTTTCACTGAGTCATTGATAGGTTAGACGAACCCCTATGGTGATTAAATTCAAGATTTACCTTGACAAAAGCGTTGTAAAATCGTTTGATCCAGGCTGGCATTCAAGGGATTATTTGCACCCAAGTATTTTGTGCTGATTGGTTGGACGAATAGAAATTCTACTTTTTGCGTTCAATCATTAGGCGAATCTAAGCCATCAGATTTTATTTTATGAGTTAAAATCTAATAATTCATCTATTTACGTCCAACCATTGGGCGCATTAAACCTGAACCATCAATTTTTTTCAATAAGTCTAAATCTAACGGATTTTTTTTGTTGCGCCAAACAATTAGGCATTTCTAGCTTGAAAGTTGAATTACCATAGAGGCTGAGGGCTGATTCAAGCCGACGTGTCGTCAATTTGAATCTTGAATTTAGATAGCTATATGGTTAGCCTTCTGCAAATTATTATTTGAGCATAAATTTTAATTAAAATTTTGATTTTGTCCAGCGTAGTCAAATTTATTGGTGGGTTGTGCGTTACAAAGCGTACAAGCTCAACTTGCATTTTAATATAAGGTAATGAACTTTAACGGACATCTTTCCTGCGAGGTTAAACCCATTTTATTTTATTTTAGGCTAGTTAACCGATGATATCTGGTAAATGGCCAATATTTTAGTTTGATATCCAACATTTTGAATATTAATGGATTATATTTGGACTAACAGTTGACCTTCAAATAGTTATATTGTTTACTTGGTATGAGATGTAATCTTAAACTTATTAGGACTCATGTATGTCATATTTTCTTCTCAAAAGTGATTTGTGATGATGCCGAGGCTTGTTTTGAGTTTAAGATATTTATGTTTGCTTATTAACATGTTATCTAAATCATTTGTATGTATTGTTTAAAGTGACAATAAGCATGTATGCTGTGTTTGATGGCGATTCATACATTGTTATTTGCTGCGTGTAAAAGTTTTACTTAGAAATTTAAGATTCTTGTATCATGGGTTTACGCAAAGGTGAACTTGTGTTGGTATTGAATTTGAATAGTTATATACTGTGAATGTTGTAACATGGTTATGCCATCAATGTAGAAGAGATGATTGCTACTTTAACAATGTAGTTCATATTATCTAAATAAAGAAAGTTATTGTTGTTGTTGACAGTTCATATTATTTAAACAAAGAAGGATAAAGTATAAACAACATTGTGTAGTGGAAGAGTTCCAAATAACAGTGAAAGTATAATAAATTTTACTTTCTTATCATTTTCACTTGTTCTTGTTGTTTATATTTTACTGAGAACGATACAGAAAAATATCTTTGGAGACATATAGCTCATAATGAGCACACAAAAAGGCTTCTTCGGAGACGTATGTCATAGTGACAACACAAAGTACTTTAGAGACAGCTCATGTTGAGTACATAAAATCTCTTCAAAACTCGTATTGGATATAGAAAGTTTGAGTATAGAAAGTCGACATAGTTCATATTGACTATAAGAAGTCGACATAGCTCATACTGAGCACAGAAAGTCTCTTCAGAGACAACTCATATAGAGTAAAGAAAGTCTTTTCGGAGACAACTCATATAAAATTTGAGCTCGCTGTAAAGACATGTTTCGAGATAAGAAATTTTATTGTATTTGCTTTTGTAGTTTCTTAATTTAGATATTTATGTAGATATTTGTTGAGATCTTATAGAAATCTCTTTACATATATATAAAAACCTGTTTTGACACAAAGAAGAATGAGACATAAAGAAGTCTCTAAAACAAGATATAATCTCAGTTGAGATTATAAAATCTCTTAAATGAGACATTGGAAAATCTCTTTTGAGACCATGAGAAAACCTCTAGAATTAGATACAATGATCTTAGTTATGATTATAAAGAAGTCCCTTAATTGAGACAATCGATCTCTTTGGAGATCATTTAGAATCCTCAAATTGAGTTATGAAAGATCTTTGTTATAAAGGTCAATTGAAAGCATAAAGTGAAACTTAATATTATTGTACATTTAGTTTCCTGATTATAGAAATGGCGTATGCATCTTCTAAATGGTGTATAGGTCTTTATAGTCGAATGTGGCGTACCTTTATCTTGAGCTTGTAGTTTTCAGTAAAGAATTTATGTTGCTAACCAAAGTTGGAGATGTTAGAATTTATGTTGGTTTTACAACAAAATCGGACTTAGCTTAAGTTAATTTATGATTAGTTCTAATCTAAGCTGAAGTAAGCATATGTCAAATAAAGAACAAATTAGAGTTAAATTTAGTAATTAAGATGAGCTTAATGTTAGCTTATGTGTCATATTGACTAAGCATGACTCACCTAGTGAGGTGTCGTCCAACTAATGATGGACAAGTTAAATGAAAGTACATAGTTAATAAAGTGATGTCTAAGCCCTTTTCTAGCCTCTTATATTTATATTCAAAATTTCCTGATTTGTCATTCATCAAGCAAGAGGAAATAGAAGTATAAGCTAAATCATTGTACCTATTTAGTTTTGATATGCTTTTATTTTTTTTTACTAAACACATACAGTACTTTTATCTTGTTGTTATGTTGCTCTTGTTGGTGATGCCTAATTCAGAAATAACAAAGGATTGATTGTACAATCTGATACGGTCATGTTGATGTTGTACCGAAATCAGAAATCACATGATGAATCATTTTTGTTACTATTATGAATAAACTTATATATATATATATATGTGTGTTATCTAACTTGTAGAATATAATAATACCAAGGTTAAGGATGTTTTCAGCATAAGGTATAATTTGTATGATTTCGGTCTTAAATAATCATTTTTAAGTAGCTAAAATTTTAACATCGCAAATTTTTCCAAACACTGTAAACCGTGGTGTGAAGGCGCTCTTCCCAGCTTGATTCGCTACTACTTATAGTGAATTAAGTTGGTAATCGAAAAAATTGTGAACGTATAATAGTTATACATTTTGAAAAAGGAAAAAACGTTATAACCTATGTATGTTTTGATATTTTATATTATATACCTAAAACATATAATAGTTAACACATTTTTATTGTTTTTTCTGAAAAATATATAACCATTATATGTCCATTATCAAGATCACCACTAATTAATCTAGTCCCTTTCTAAGATGATGTGTTTTCAAAGTTGAAAATCACTTGGGAAGCTCCATAAACCCCGTGTAAGAGGTAACGAGTGAATTTAACAGTACACACCGCAGTCGAATATCCGGTTGAGTTTAAGCACGCTAAAAGCATCTTCAATGGTATTTAGATATATATATATTTTATACGGAGACCTAAAAATAAGGAACTTTATTAGTATAGAGTACAAATAAAGTTTTTTTTATAAGTATATTCAGTGGTAGTTGTATCAAATAATAATTTTAATATATTTGTCTTAGTGGTAGGGTACAAAATCTATAAAAGCTTTTTCAATGATTATGTTTTAAACAAGTCTCGAGAAACATAGGAATCACATACAATTTTAATAAAAATCATCTTCAATCCTTTAATATTATATGACATAGCCTTTTTTTAAAGACATCCTCTTGGTGAATCTCTAGTTTTAGACATTCACCAAGAAGATGTTTTCCCATCCAACTCATCATATTTTCCTAAAATCACTTTAAAAATGAAAATGGAAATGATTTTTGTTAATTATTAAATGACACATATAATTATTTTTTAAATAAAACTTATGGGTTGGAGATGTTTATTTTTTTACTCCTCATATTTAGGTAATGTATAACCCTATATGAGAATTATATTTCTAGGGGATGTTTTGTTTGGTGTGCCACATATGAAACACTCACATTAACCATTGAGAAATTTATAATTAAGCTAAAATAACTTTAAAACAAAAAATAGATGATGTGGGTTTTGATGAAAGTAAATAAAAATAGATTCTCATCCATATTTTCATTTCCAACTAATTCCAATCTTACTTTATCCAACTACTGTCGAAGAGAATTTTTTTATTTAAGTACCTGAAATTCTATGTAACATCAAATTTTCTAAAAATCCAAACCTCATTGGAAATGTTTTAATAATATAATATGGATCGTCAAAATCAGTAACATAACAAGTAGAATCCAATCATAGTTGCATCATGGGAAAAGCCCATAACTATGCTAATCTATGATCATGCATCGGTTAATATGTAGTATTTTAATAAGCAGATATAAATTCTACAGGAGCAAATAAATAGGTTCCTAAAGAAGAAATTAAACATTGACAAATCAAGTAGAATACAAAATAAAATAAAATAACAATAATAAAAAAGAAATAAAAGAATCTCATACTCTTTTACAAGGACATAGGTAATATTTTTTCTTGGTAGTCGTCTTCGTTGCTAATTCTCGCCCATATAACTACTGGGTGAAACTAAGCTTTGATAATAATTCATTTTGTTCAGCAGCCTCATAACGGACGGATTTAGTTCTTTTACACTTTTATGTGTTGGGTCATACAATTTTAAACTGCGCTTCCTGCTGGCAGAACAAAATCTCACCCCCTTTTATAAAACACCAAATACAACCCAAATATAAGGGAATGTTCATAGCTATACTCTCATCAAATATGCTGTAACGTTTAGTCCAAGATTCTCCAACTCCATAATGTTGCATCACCCAAATTTCAAAACAAACTTGAACAAGATTATTAACAGCTACACAAAGGCACTCATCCAAAACTCCTATAGTCCGATAGAAGTATAACAACCAATCATTTTACATAATTATAAGTATAACCCGATATGTATCGGCACGTTGCTCGAATATTTTTAATATCTAGCAGCATAACAATCAATCATTTTACATAACTATATTATACATACAGTAAAACTTTGATAAATTAATAACATTAGGACTGTTAAATTTTATCAATTTAGAGAAGCATTAATTTATCGATAAATTAATAAGTTATTAATATATCAAAATATATCAAATTTAAGTTTAAAAATAATTGTGTAGATCATTTTTTATAACAACAAATATCTATATATTTTATTTTCAACTCAAATTATTTTCTAATATTTTATACCATAATATAAGATAATATATGACATATTATGTGTATAATTGTATATACTTTGGTGTTAAATTAAAACAATAAGAAGAACAACACAACAAAATCATTGGGGAATTTCTCAAGAGACTAAAAAATATTAGAGATAAAGTTCAATGTCATATAAATATGAGCAAGAAACAAAAAACTACTGATTTCTATTTCAATAAGTACCATAACTTAGTGGTATTATACTTATTATTAATTTATATATTAGCTGGGTTCTATTAGAAAATTAAGATTTTTATTATCTTATAAATTTAGCGGGGTTATTAATTTAGTACACTGGTCCAAGTCGGGACTAATAAAATATACTCCCTTCGTTTCAAGAAAAGAGTTACTTTCTCTTTAAATTTTTGTTCCAACAGAAGAGTTACTTTCATTTTCAATATAACAAACTTTCAAACTACCCTTATTATTTAAGAAAAATGTTATTATTCTCATTATAAAGATATATGTAGTATTAAACTTTTTATTAGGATAAATCTGGAAATAAATTATAAAAGTTATTCTCTCTCATCTTGCCTTAACAATTTTGCAAATAGGAAAAATAACTCTTTTCCTGAAACGGAGGGAGTATTATTTTAGTAAAATTATTAATTTATTATGGGTTAATTTAACGAAGTTCTACTTACATATATTTTTTAGTTTTATCATTCGTAGTTTTTTGTTAAATATGCATATTTAATTGCATCATTTTTAATACCACAAATCAAATTTATACAAGATGTAAACTAAAATTTTCTAAATTGCAATTAATCTCATATATTGATAAAAATATTTACCTTAGATTTTAGTATGTTTTAATTTATTTGGAAACATATTAAAAAGCTAAAAAGAAATTTAAAAATATTTTTTTAAAAATACTTTTTTAGTATCGTATCAAAGAAAGAAACAAACAAAAAGTCGCTCTCGATTTTATAGCTCTACACTGTAGAAGGAACAGAAAGCCAAAATAAATGTGAGTAAAAATGGAATAGAAGTTGGTAAAATTGAGTCAATGGGAATCGAAGTTTGAGTCAGTGAACAACTTGGGGCTGGGGCTAAAATTTCTGAGTCAAATTCTTGGAAAGGAGGTGGTTTTCATTTTTTGATGTAACCGAATGATGAGAAATTAAGAGGGTTAAAGCTGGGTAATTAGATGATTTTTGCCACATTAATTGTAATTGTGCTTGTTTTTTTTCTTATTCATTTGATATACGGAGGTGTCATCGTAGTATAGTAGTAAAGTTGTTGGATGATAACACCAGTGATTTGAGTTTAAACTGACCAACATCGGGATAGGGATTAAAAAAAGACCAACAAAAAAGAATAATTATTCATTCGGTATAGGCAATAAAAGCTTGAAGCTTGTAATTGCAGAAAAATCCCACAACTACACTCAAAAAGATCTAGGTCGATGATCCATGGGACTAGCTGTTGAGTATTAAGAATTATGGGAGATAATCAAGCAAAGTTAGAGACACAAGTAATTTTACGTGGTTCGGTGTTAAAACATATATCAATGGGAATGATTCACTAAGGATTGATGATGGTAACAAGCAAATGGACTTTAACTCTAAAGAACAAACTCTCTTTCAGTACTATCTTCTTTCCACAAAAATCCCAACCCCTCTCTTAATATTTTCACTTTGTTCGTTGTGAGCACGCCAATGCTCGGGAGGTGAGTTCGGCAAAGCATAAAAGGTTATCTTCCTCGAAGCCATTGACCTTTGTCTGACCACGAACAAATCCCCTTTCACCACATACCCAGTCAACCGGGTCTTCCAAGAATCTGACCATTCTGACTTTCATTAAATATTCATTTACCCATTTTAAACTTGGTCGTTAATCACAATGTACCTTTACACGTGTCTTTATCCTAAGCGATTGGTAGATATCTCGTTTTAGGGTAAAATAACTCTTGGAATTGTATGCAGTACTTCACCTTCATCTTAGCACTACTATGTCTGGGCCTTTAGATGCTTCCACGTGGAGATGATATTTTCTCCCAATATATTTTTCCTTTTCCCTTGTTATCCGAACGAGGGTACGATGGGAAGGGAATTTGTTAAAAAGTTTCGAAACAGTCGCCACATCACTTATTATTTGCTCGTAACCGCTACATTTTTAATGCAACCCCACTATCTCCATTTTATGACCGGTTACCTGGATTCTCAGTTCCCGTTCATTGGTATAAAAACGTTCTCCTCGAACCTTATGAATCATTATTTTCTGCACCTTTTCTTCCAACTCTTCTTCTTCCATGTTTTCCTTTTTTTACAACTTTCCTCTGCCAGTTTTTTCTTCAACGTGATCTGATACAAGAGTTTTCTGCTTCTCATCACTTTGAGGTAATAATTTTTCCTTTAATTAAACCCTTTGCTTTTACTGACTTGTTCTGCTACATTTATTATTTATTTATTTATCTTTGCCTCTAGATTGCTTTTTTTCTTGGGGAATTTGATGAAGGTTCTTTGATTTTTTTGTTCTTGCTTCAGTTTTATGGCTCAAGTTTTTAATAATGTATATTGAATATTAATACACAAAAGTTAAATAAATTAGTTCAAATTTAACATCTTTTGGTTCAAAATGACAAAAGAGAGCCTTATTGAGCAAAATGAAGCAAGAATATGATAAACATCATAAATAATTGAAATTTACAACCTATATAAGCCTTAACAGGTCTCCAACGATATATATTATAGATTAATATACAAAAGTGAAGAAAATTGGTTCAAATTTATCATATTTTGGTTCGAAATAACAAAAGAGAGCCTTATTGAGCAAACCAAAGCAAGAACATGATAACCACCACAAATAATTGAACTTAACAACCAATACAAGCCTTAACCATTTCGTAAGAATGTATATTAAAAATTAATTAATACATAAAAATTAAAGAAATTGGTTCAAATTTAACATATATATATTGGTTCGAAATGACAAAATAGAGCCTTATTGAGAAAAATGAAGCAAGAATATGATAAACACCATAAATAATTGAAATTTACAACCAATAAAAGCCTCATTAAGTCTCTAAGAATGTAAATTATATTCTAGATTAATTCACAAAAGTGAAAGAAATTTGTTCAAATTGAACATATTTTGGTTCGAAATGACAAAAAAGAGCCTTATTGAGCAAACCGAAGCAAGAACATGATAACCACCTAAAATAATTGAAATTAACAATCAATACAAGCCTTAACAAGTCTTTAAGAATGTGTATTGAAGATTAATACATAAAAGTGAAAGAAATTGGTTCAAATTTAACATATTTTGGTTCGAAATGACAAAAGAGAAACTTACTGAGAAAAATGAAACAAGAAAATGATAACCACCACAAATAATTGAACTTAACAACCAATACAACCCTTAACAATTCTCTAAGAATGTATATTGAAGATTAATACACAATAGTGAAAGAAATTGGTTCAACTTTAACATATTTTGGTTCGAGATGACAAAAGAGAGGATTATTGAGAAAAATAAAACAAGAAAATGATAACCACCACAAATAATTGAACTTAACAACCAATACAAGCTCTAACAAGTTTCTAAGAATATATATCACTATCAACCCTAAGGAACACACACTCTCGGCTGGGAAAAGACGATAATGAAAGGAGGCTGAAAAAAATCTATAGAGCTTTTGAAACTGATTCCAAAATAGCTAACTTGGTGTCGTGTTGGATATTATTTTACTTTTTCTTATGTGTTTTTAAAGTTGGTTTGAAGATCTTCATCCATAAAATTTACTAACCGTCTTCTAGTTAACTGTGATTTTAAGAGGTAAAAAAGTTTTACTCCATTATTATTATGTTTTATAAGTAATTTGTTTAGTAACCTCTCATCTAGTATATAAAAAAAAACTTACAAAGAAGGAAAAAAATCAGTTGAATACTCTAACATTATGCATTAAACAAAAGATAGAAAGATGCCAGGAGAATCTCATAAACGTTCTTCATCTAATTTCATGGAAGATATACAATATTATTTTCTCCCTAATGTTCTATATTGTGGTACTTCCACTAAAATCATTATTACATATGGTGAAAGAAAAAAATACAAAAAAAGTAAAGACGATGAGGGGAAGAATGAGAGAAAGAGAAAAGAAATTCGTAATGCATAAAAGATGATGAAGGTGATGAAGATGAGAGGAAAAAATTTCTAAAAGAAATAAAGGACAATGATAAAGTATTAAATGAGTTCCCTTCTTCATAATTCTTACAATTACACAGTCGGTTTAATTAGTTCTTGACAATGATGCAAACTTTTTTTTTCTTTCGATCTTTAACTTTTTTTTTCATTTTTCTTTTTGATTGTTATTCTAAAAGACTGGATTTTTTATTCAATTAGGAAATAAAGGATGATAAAGTACAAAATGATTTCTCTGCTTCAAGAATTCTTGCAATTATACAGTCGGTTTCATCGGTTCTTGATAATGATGTAAATTTTTTCATATTTTTTTTTTCAATCGTTAATTTGTTTTTCTTTTCTTTGAATTGTTATTCTTAAAAACTAAATTTTTTAATCAATTATCTCACTGTACAAAAAGAAATAGTGGCCATCAATAAAAATGAAGAACATAAGCTTTTAGTTCCAAGAGTTTTACGAATTTCGTTAAATCTCAAGGTCAGTTCTTTAATACGGATTATCTTTTTAGTTTACCAGTTTAACACTATTATTATTTTCTTAATTCTCATTATAATTTTTTATATTTTGTTTTCTTCTAGGTTGAACCAATTAAATCGTCGTTCGATTGCGTAGGTTGCGTTAAGGAATTAAAAGTAATTTCCTATAATTTTGCGATCAAGGATTTTTCGTATATTGTGGAAAGTTTCTGAATTTGGAGTTTATCTGATGAGTGGCAGTTAGAAAAATAGGTTTTTTATCCTACTAATTAGTGTTTATACATAAATAAAACTATTAATTAGTGTTTACACCTTAAATTTTTTAAAATATGTGTTTACTCATATTTTTAGATATTATTATAGTAGTTATCACTAAGTGTAAGGATATGTTAGTTTTTCCAACCAAACAACATGCCACATTCGCCCTCTTGTAAATATTTATTAATATTTAATAAAAAAATTATTTCGAGATTTGATTTGATTTGATTTGGTATTGTATTTTTTAACACATGAGACACTTTTAAAATTAAGTTAATATTAATATACATAATAAATATGTTAAGATAATATGAATACACTATCGAGTTTTGGTATGATTTATTTTATTAGTTTTTGTAATACTTATATATTAGCGGAACTCCTAGCTAATATTTCTATGCAAAAAGATAACTATAAAAAAAACTTATATGTAAAAAAGACATGCATATACTAAAAAAAATCATAATATAAATTTTTTATGTATATACTGAGTTTAATATAATAATTTTATTTAAAATTTTGAAAGTGGAAAGATCCGTAAATATATAAAAAAAAATTAGGGTTTTGTAAAGACAAATATTGAAAAATTGTTCAGGATTTTAAAAATATGGATAAATGTTAGTTAAAAAAAATTAATAGAAATAATTAATCTCTATCGACCATCCATGATTTCAGAGATGACATGAGACATGTGCATCACTTCATACACAATGCTCAAGCATGTCATCACTTAGTGAGTGATACAAGCTTGTGGTATATCTTTATAGAAAGTGCTAGCTAAAGATATATCAACATATGAGTTTGTACCATTGTAGGGTCGTTCTATGAGTGTTTTTTTTGACCTACTATCTGCTAAGCGGTGGAATTTTTGTCGTTGGCTATAAAGACTTGGTCGTCAACGATCAACATTCTGTCACTCGATAAAAATTATATCGCTTATTATATTTATCATAATGAGATGTGAGTTTGCTTTACCGCCTGATATAATAAACTAGCCAAAAAAACCTATATACAATTACATATGACTTGCCGATCTTATGTAGGCCCAATTTATTTATTTTTTTGGTAATCATTGAGGAACAAAAACAAAAAACATAAAAATCAAATCATGGTGGAAAAACGTTTTTCTTTTTTCTGAAATCACTCCTATGGAGATTGATTATTACTCTTCTGGGAGAAAGAAAGCGAAAAAACAAAGAGAAAAAGACAGAAAGAAAGGGGAAGACGGGAAATCGAGAAAGAAGTAGAGGATAATGGAGAAAGTGATTTCTCTTCTGAGATTTTATCAAGAAATCATTCTGAAGAAGCAACACAAGTTAATCAAACTGTAGTTGTTCATGTAATAATTTTCTATTTTTTTTGGGCTTTGATCTTTAGTTTCTTAGAAATTTTTTTATTGCAATGTTAATTTTCTTTGAATTTAGAATTTTCTTTGTATCATCATCTTACATAGAGAAAATTTGGCAACAATTGAAGCTGATTCAAGAAGAAATGAAGATGATAATCGTTCGTTGGTGATTTCTGATGGTATTTGAAGACTCCAAAGGAAATTCAAAGTATTTTTTTAAACTATTTCTTTTAGTTTTAAGATCAATTCAAGATAGCTTTTATTCTACTATATTTCCTAATTCTAATTGTATTTTTCTTTCATTTGTGTAGGTGAAGCCGATGAATTTGTGTTCAAATGTCCCAAATGCAATAAAGACCAAAAATTGATTTCGTATAACTTTGTGATTGAGGATCTTTATGGGTTCTGTGCATATTGTGGAGAATCAAGACGTTTAGCATATTTTTAAATAATTTTTTTTTGTTTCCTGAGTGCAGTTATTTCTACCTAGAAACTCAATGGAGTTAATTGTTTTTAGGGTTTTAAAGATATGCCCCAAGTATTTGTGTTGTTCTCTGTAAAGAATGGTTAAAAGTAGAATATACTTGATTGATGTATGAAATTTTGGGAATTTTTGATGTAATTAAAATTAGGGCAATAAAGAAATTCTTATTAAATTTTGTATCTCTTTAATTTTGATTTCTAAAACCCTTGAGAGAAGAAATTAACAGAGTATTTCTGGTGAGGGTGAAGTTAGAATGAAGGCTGTCATGTAGAACACTTCTTATCAAATAGAAATTTTGAAGTTTTTGGAATGAAGTATTTCTCAAAATCAGTATTATCATTTATTTTGTTCTGTGGATTCTCAGTATCGCATAATCATGCTCGAAAGCTATTTATTACTGAATCGTCGGCAAAGGTACGTACATCTCTAACTTGATTTTCGTATTAGGTTCTTTCGAAAGCATCATATGGATCACTTGATTGATGGCTTCCAACTTGATTTTCTGCTTTATTACCTGTTTATTTAGCTCAGTAAAATATTGATCACTTTTACTTCCAAGGATTTCGCTTGGTGGTTTATTGGTTTTATCTTTATGTGGACTCTGTTACCGTGGTGATCACTAGATTGAAGGCTTGCTGTAGAATTGATTGATTTTATTTTCAAATAACTTCATTTCCTAGTACTCTGTTGGCTTGTTTAGGTTCTTGTGTATACTTTGTCTTTATGGGGAACATGCTCATAAATTCAAGTGAAAACTGGCTTACCTTAATTATGCATCTTTGTTTGCTATATTTGTACGATCATAAATGAAAAGTGTGATACCATATTATGGATTTTGGGAGAATTGCGCTCAAGATCATCGTAGAAAATGCTTAAAGTTTTTGTTTCTGGATAAAATTGTATATCATATTATGAATTTTAAAGGATGATGATTTGAAGCTATATCATGTTCTCTTATGTTGTTTGTAGTGGTTGCCCTGGACTAGTTTTTCTATTGAACCTTATGTTGTTTGTAGTAGTAGTTCTCTTTTTTGTTTATAGCATGTTCTGCTTATTGGCTGAAGGTAACTTATATGCCTGAAAGTGCTGATGTATCATAGATTAGGGTAATTTATTTGCTTACTTGATAACATCGAGTTTCGGCCGGGGACTGTAAGTCAGAGACCCGGGGTACAAGTTTTAGTGCCCGGAAGCTAATATTTCAGTGGTATGATTTACAAATTACATATAGATTGTTGTGTTATGTTGTAGAAATGTATGGATGCAGGACCGACATAAGGTTTATCCGTCTAGTGGTTTATCCGTCTAGTGTTCTGTTGTCGTACCGTGAAAGTGTATATTGTGGTGAGAGTACAAGATAGTGTAATGGACTGCATTAAACTATTGTCTGTTCACTCACTGTACAAACTCGTATGCCGCAGAAATGATGAATGTGGTAACGTTCATCTGGATATGTCTCTGATATTATGAAGTTAAAGAGTGAATTATCACTTATGTTATTTAGAATATTTCTCAGATGTTGTTTGTTACACATAAGTCAATGAAGTTATTTCATAATGAATTATTTTATTGTATTGGCTACCTGAATATTTTAGGTAGCCAATGCCACCACCAGGTAAAGAGCTATAAACTTTTTTGATTTGCTACTTATCTTGTTGTTTATCTTGCTTATGTACCTGTCTTTTGGCCTATAAGGTTAAACAGTTGCTACTTAGCTGTTTTGATAGTCAGTTTTTGAGATAAAACTGTATATATGGCTCACTTCCTAAATTTCCTTGTTAAACACTATAAGACCATCTACAATGGGAATATTTCAATATTCTAAACCTTTTCTTTCTAGTCACTAGGAAACTGGATGTATCTATACGTAGAAAATTGGCATGACATAGTGAAATGTCTGTACAGAAACTGTAGAAACACAATGGTAGTAAACATGTGGGAAGACTTGTTGACTCTTGGTAATCAGTTCCCACCAATACCAAATGCAAGCTTGGAGGATGCACAATACTTCAGCAAAGTTTCAGATTTAATTGATCAGGATACAAGAACTTGGAGGATTGGAATCATTCATCAATTCTTTCAATATGAAGTTGCTCAAAAAATTCTTAGTATGAAAGTTTTCTCCAATACTTCTGACAGATTGGTGTGGAATCTCACTAGAAATGGAGCTTTTACTGTCAAATCAGCCTACACCAAGCTTTTGGAAATTAAAAATAACAGCAGCCTGGATGATAATGTGGATCAGTCAAGATTCTGGAAGAAGTTATGGGATTTAAAAACTCTACCAAGAGTTAAACACTTTATCTGGAAATGTCTTACTGATATTATTCCCTCTAATGAGCGTATGGCTAGAGTTTTGGAATATGGTGGAGAGGTTTGCAGGATGTGCAGTCAGGAAATAGAAACTACTAGGCATATTCTCTGTGATTGCTCCTTCTCAAGAGCAGTTTGGTTCTCAGTACCTGGTGCACGAAGAAGTATGCAAGACCCAAACATGACCGTGCAAAATTGGATTAGAAGCTGGTCTATAAATGACTTTGGTGATCTAGACAAGGACTGGATTGTGAGAATGGCTAATACATCATGGGAAATTTGGAAGGCTCGTTGTAGATGTATTTTTGAAGATATAGAATCTGATCCAGCTGGTGTTATAAGAATTGTGCAACACTTGAACAATTCTACAGGGACTATTATGTTGCTGACACAATGCAAGAATACTGCATCTAATTCTGTTCAGCAGAATAGTAATTATTGGAGACCACCAACTGATCCTTTCTATTCTATATGTTGTGATGCATCTTTTAAAGAGACTAATAAAATAACAACTTCTGGATATGGACTAATTTTACGTGATTTTACAGGTGGGTTCATCCAGGGAAAATGTCACCATGCAACTGGACACTTAAATGCGGAGGAAGCTGAGTGCAAAGGATTGTTCCAAGCTATGCAGTCGGCGGAAGAGTTGGGACTTCAACATGTTCAGTTTAAACTTGATGCAAAACTGGTGGTGGAAGCAGCTAATGGAGAAATTATGAGGGTAGCTTGGGAGAATCAATCATTTGCTTTAGACATAAGCACTAGATTAGAGTCTAAAACTGGATGGGCTTGTAGGTTCATTGGAAGAAAATGTAATAAGCCAGCTGACAAGCTAGCTAGACATGGTAGAATTTCTAAGCTTTCTAAAGTGTGGATCAATCATCCTCCAAGTTTTATTGCAAGTGCAGTATTGGAGGATGTAAACTTTGTTGAAGCAACTACTTACTTAGGTAAAAAACTCCTTTTTGCATAAAAAAAAAGACTTAGTTGATTCTCAAAAGTCTATATATTGATTTTGTACATCTTTAATAGAACTGTATTGGTTTCTTAGAATTTGTTATTGTTGATCTCATTTATAGATATCAAATTTTAGCTGACATGAGCCATCGCAGCTGAAGTACTTAGAAGTACTTAATGCTTGCATATTTCTCTTGGTTTCTTGGAATTTGTTATCGTTGATTGTTATCCTCTGTTTGGAGAAAAAATGCAATCTAGTTGATCAATGATCTTAATTCAATTTCCAGAGTACATGGTTGGCAGGTCGCGAGTCTGTTCATGGTCAGTTTGATAAAGTATAGAGATTTTTCATTTTAAGCAATATATGGTATTCAGTTTGCGTAGTAGAAATTTGGCTTTGTTGTTTCCTAAAAAAGTCTGTGTAGTTTGAGTTAATTCAGATTGCTTTTAAATGGTTGAGCAAGCATGAACTTGTCTTGCACTGCAACAAAAAATTTCAGTTGCTAAACTTAGGTTCATATTGCAAGTCTCCCTTCTTGATTCTATGTTATATGGATGTGTTAATTGATAAACTTAGCTGCCTTTGTTTCCCTTGAGTGCTTGAGGGTATGAACTGAGCGTTCATTCCCATTGATATACCTTCTGAAAACATTTTTTGAATTTTTGAAGATGTTAATTTGGAATGAAACTTCATGAATTTTTGAATTTTATAAGGGTAAAATGAAAAATATACAAAATTAGATATCCAATATAGAGTAGGCATATTTCCTTCCCATTTGAACCAATTACTGACAGTCACTACCGGAAGTTGGAATGGACAACCCCCCAGAAACCTTGTACACTCAACTTAGGAATCCTTCCAATACTGGGTTTTATGTTAATACCATAAAATTAACATAATAAAAGTTATACTGGGAATCCTCTCGTCTATTGGAATCCTGGTTATACTACACTAAGGTTTCCTATTATAATAATATAATAAAAGTAACACTCCATTGCTCCTCCTATAAATAAATACCCATTTGCTTGCTATCTCTACGACTACAAGTTTGAAACCTCTCTTAGCTCTATAATTTTTCTTTTATCTCTTGCACATCAATACCAAGGATAAAGGATGATGAACCAAGAAGCAGATAGTAATTCTGAACCCACCTCTTTAATATCATTCGGGAGCGTAATAACAGACATCAGTAGCTCTCCAGACGAGATGTATTGGGACATTACTGTCCCAGAAAAGACTAACGTGAGTTTTACTGTTTTTTTTTTGTTTTGTTTTAAATATTGCTACTTAAACAGACCAGTGTGTGAGAGAATAAATTCTGAAGTGCTCGTGTGTGAAAACTATTGGAGAAGTAGCGAAGTTATGACAAGACGAGAAACACTGAAACAAAGCCTTTTAAAAAGCGTTAAACTAACAGCTGCAAAGTTGATAAGATTTGAACCTGACAGTGTTAATGCATACCGACACGTAGGTTGCGGCAAAGTAAAATGCATTGATCAAGACAGACAACTTTAATTGCTCGACTGACAACAGGTTGCGGGAAAGCCTGACACAATAAAGAGTAATAATGAGTATTGATGCATGACTGACACGTATCAACTTTTCAAGCAGCGAAAAACAAAGAACTAAAGCATGACGATTCACTTTCAAAAGCTACGTGTCAAACATGCCATGATTCAAGTAAGATCGCAACAACCATCCCAATCTAGAAAACAGTAACTTAATTGCAAGACCGCAGAAGAGCTGCGGGATAACCAATAAGAAACTATGAGAAGCAGGTAGTATGCAAGCTCAGACTTTCGGAAGAAACAATCAAACCTTACGGGAATTGCAAATAGACTTTATGGAAGTACATATCGCACCGAGAATGGATAAGAACAAACATGTGGAAAAGTAAATTGGCAGGACCCATCAAATTGGCTATAAATACCAAGCTCATTAACAAGAAAAGGGGTTGGAAAATCTGAAGAGAAATTGATCTGAAGACGAAAAGTTAGAACAAAGAGCTTAGGTATGTAACTTATGCAGTTGTTTAATTCATGTTCTTTATGATTAACCTGATTATGATTTGTAGGAAACCAAATCTCTGATATAGATTATTTCTTTTCCTATTTCTTTCGTATAAGGGGAATCGTATCACATTAATTGATCCAATAATTTTACTTGTGGATGTTCAACAGTTTTACTGTTGAACCACATAAATTCTTATGTCATTTCATTTTATTTCGATTATTTTTCACCTTCAAAATTTTATGGTGAGTCGATTTATGATAAGGTAACATACTTAATTAAATTTCATACAGTTTTGGTTGTGATCCCAAAATCGCCAGATTTTGGTAATCACAATTTGACGCTAGAAACAGGGACGAGTAAAGAATTTATTCTACCTGACAAAATTTTATTGTTAAAATTTGGAGTCATTTTTTATTTGAAAATTTTTCTATATAAGTTTGGTTATTATGATTATGTTCTTTATTGTTACTATTCTAGATTTTATTTCACAAATTCAAAGAATTTTCATCTAATAACATGTCATATTCATTAGGGTTATGATTTTTACAATTAACTAAAATTTTGATAACTACCAAGATCAGTGAAATAAAATTTTAATTTAACGTTTGAGCTTGGTAGTGATATGTGCCATTTGGTTTCAACCGGGTTGTGTTGCAAATATATTGATAATGATAGAACCTTTTGAAATATATAATTTATTATCTGAGCTCTTTTAGAATACTGGACAGCAAATCTCTATAACAACACAAGTTTGAATTAAGAAGAAATTATACTACCACAATGAGGACAAAGTCACATAGAAACGTGCAAGATCAAGATGCCAATTCAGGAAACCAAGATAGTAATGCTATAGATGCTCCTCAACAAAGAGAAATGACGAGAAGGTCGTAAGAACATGAACCCAATAATGACCATACAAATGATTTTGAGGGCCATACGACTAGTCGTTCATCCCAAGAAAATTCTCAAAACAGTATTGACTACATTCAACAATTAATGAGAGAAATGGATGCGATGCAAAAGGAACAACGAGTTTTTGCGGAAAAAATTGCACTCCTTACTAGAGAAAATCAAACGCTTAAGGAAAGAGCCCAGCAGGGTGTGGGACCATCTACGACTAGAACACATGGGAAAGAAGCAAATTCTATCAGGCCCGCAGGAAGAAGAATGAAAATTAACAAAGATCAAAGACTAATGGTGGTGCAACCTTTAAGCCAACACAACGAACCAGACAGATTGAATGTAGACGGATCAAGGATGCAAAATGACAGGTGGCAAAAATGTTATGAGGATATGGAGCTAATGCGGGAAGAAATTAAGAACCTAAAGAATAAAGAAGGTGGAAGAATAGAGGAGGTGTTAAAATAAGCAAGACGGACACCGTTGGCGCCACACCTGGCATATACATCGATATCGCACGAATGTAATGTTCCCCTTTTTGAATGCTAACGAAGACCCAACGACTAATTTGAAATATTACAATCGCAGCATGACACATTGGGAACAAGATGATGTCGTTATGTGTCGGTTTTTTCCTTCAAGTTTAAAAGGAATAGCTCTGGCGTGGTATGACAATTTACCAGAAGGATCGATAAATTCTTATACGCAGTTGACTCGTAAATTCTTAGAAGCATATATTCACAATCGGCCCGCAGATGCGGGGATGGAAAAATTATATTCACTTGCTTCAACAATAGAGGAAACCATTCGAGACTATACAGATCGTTGGCAAACGATCTTCCAAGCAGTTGGGGATGTAACCCCAGAAGTCGCAATCAACATCTATAAGTGGGGAAGAGTCAATCGGAAAAGCCAACTCTTCGTTGATATCCACAATATAAATCCAAAAGCCTAAGGAGATCTTAGAGATATCATTGAAAAGTTTGCAAGATTGCAAGATATTCAGGGGAAACATCCGAGATTAATGTCACAACAACAAGGGAATGTAAAAAGAGCCAATTCAATAGAGCCATCATCCGGATCCGGGAAAAGATTTGCGGGAAAAATTCTGAATAATGAATCAAAGCGAGTTAAAATAGATGAAAGAAGAAACTTCATCCAGCAATTTGAGGAGCGAACTTTTACCAAACTCAGTATTCCTTACTATGGAATTTTAAATGTAATAAAAAACAGAGCAGGTTTTCAGTGGCCACGAACAAAAGAACAACAACCTGAACATACACAGAATTCTAAGGAGTATTGTGAGTACCATTTTTATCGGGGTCATTCTACAAATCGATGCAAATTTAATAATGCAAGTGCAAAGGATGATCGATGCAGGGGAGTTAAAAGAATTCATTCAATCAAATGATCCATTACCAAGGTTTAATAGGGGCAAAACTGTAAGTATTCCCCAAAATAATCGAACTATAAACATGATCACATATTCTGAGTCAGATCAATCATCCATGAGTGCATCCATCAATGAGAAATTTCATAAAAGAGTCCTCAATCATGAAGTCTTTAAGGTTGCGGAAAGAGTTGCTGAGTCATGGGATGGATGGATGGCATCCCCATTAACTTTTTCTGTAGATGAGGTTGATCAAGAAGTTAAGATGCACAATGATCTGTTGGTACTTACGTTGCCAGTATCTGGATGGAACATAAAGAAAATACTGATGGATGGGGGTAGTTCCCTTAATGTACTATTTTACGATACCTTTCGGAAGATGGGATTAAAAGATGATCAATTAACTCCGTCTTACTATACAATTTATGGATTTAACGAATTAGCTTCAAAACCGAAGGGGGAGATCTTGCTTGATGTTACGGCGGGTACGATAAGTATTTTGACAAAATTCAGTGTAGTCGAAGCTCCATCACCATATAATATTATTATCGGAAGGCACTGGGTTCATCAGTTGAAAGGAGTAACTTCGACGTATCACTAGTACTTGCGGTTTCCAACACCACAAGGAGAAATGAAGATAAAAGGGGACCAAAATGAAGCAAGATGTTGTATCTTAGATGAAGTTTGTATGAATGAAGAACGACAACAACAACAACAAAGCAAGAAGAAGGAACGTAAAATGAAAGTAAAGGAAGATGCACTAGACCAGTATATGATTCAGACTATATCCAAAAAAGATATAAATAAAAAAAGTGAAAATATTACAGAAAAGGGAAACACATCGAAAGTAGATCAAGGAAATCATTCAACATAGCAACCAAGGGGGGCTCCCACACTTTTAGGAGCCCCCAGACCCACCTTTACCCCGATAGAGGAAACCAAAAGTATTAATATCGGGGCGGAAGAGTTTCCCAAGTTAATAAAGGTTGGGACACTGATGAAAATGGAAAGGGAGCAGAATTTGATCTTACTACTTCGAGATTTTGTGGATATATTTTCATGGAAGATGGAAGACATGCCAGACATTGACCCAAATATTGTACATCATGAATTGCACATACACCCCGAAGCTACACCTTTTCGGAAACGCATACGTAAAGTTTCGCCTGAATATCATATGTCAGTTGAAAAGGAGTTAAAAAGGCTCATGGATGCGGGATTCATCCGAGAGACACGGTACCCAACTTGGATTTCCAATATGGTGATTGTACCAAAAAAGAATGGCGGAGTTAGGATTTGCATAGACTTCACCAATTTGAATAAAGCATGCCCGAAAGACGGTTATCCACTCCCCAGCATAGATCAGTTGGTGGACGCTGTTGAAGGTCATGAAGCTTTATCTTTTATGGATGGACAGTCGGGATATAGTCAGATCACACTAGCAGAAGAAGATCAAGAGCACATTGCGTTCTTTAATCCTCGTGGTTTGTACTGTTACACCAGGATGCCATTTGGATTAAGAAATGCAGGAGCAACATATCAATGGTTGGTTGACGCTATTTTTAAGCCATGGATAGGCCATACTCTGGAAGTTTATGTGGATGACATGTTAGTAAAAAGTAAACTTGCAAAATCATCTACAAGACTTGAAAGAAATATTTCAAGCTTTGCGTAAATATAGAATGAAGGTAAATCCGGACAAGTACATTTTTGGGGTTACCTCAGGGAAATTTTTGGGGTATCTGGTTACCAAAAAATAAATTGAAGTAAATCCCACAAAAGTTCAAGCAATAGTAGACATACCATCTCCAAAAAATGTCAAAGAAGTGCAAAAATTAAATGGTTGTTTGGCCGCACTCAGTAGATTTATCGCAAGATCATCGGAGAGATGCAAACCTTTTTTGATATCCTAAAAAAGAAAAATAAATTTGAGTGGAATGAGAAATGTGAGCAAGCTTTCCAAAATATCAAATTAAGTCTACCTTGCAGCATTACCTGCACTACAGAAACCAAGGCCCGAAGAAGTTCTTGTAACGCCCCACCTCATAATTCTAGGTCGGCCGCCCTAAAATAGAAGTGTGACATACTCATGGAATACTTTACACACTCAAACCTTCAAGACAACAAATGGAGATCCATCTATCGTGTGTGGCTCTTGAAAATAATAGGTTTAAAAATAAGGTCTTATATAAACAAAAGACAAGAGTTGTAAAAAAAATCTGGTAAAAAGAAAGTTTTTAAAACAAAAGTCTATCTTCGACACGCAGGTCGATTATTTAAATTAAATGATAAGAATCTTGCTTAAAATAAAGAAGTCTAGACTTAAAGACAAACTATAAAACATATGGTTGTTTATGCACCTTGAAGACGGAGATGATACGGTTTTCCGGAACAAAAATCGTTTTACTAGTTAGGTTGCTCCGCGGCAACCGTTCCCTGAAAAATAATAGTAAGTTGGGTCAGACCCCAACTTAAAGTAGGTTCTCACACCCTTATGCCCTTTACGAATAAACTAGAAAACCAAGGTTCATGAAATGACTTCGTAAGTTAAAAATAGTTTATAGGAGTATCTCTTTGAAAGTAACAAGACCGACGACCTAAACCGAAATACAGAACTTTATAGAATCCAGGAAAACACGAAGGCACACAAAACATTTGTACATAAAAGAAACGGAAACAGGTTTCCCACCCACGAAACTAATCGAATCCCCCTCTCTATAGTTTCATTCTATAATTGTACGACGACACATATCGACCCTTACGTAGTCCACTTAATTCCCTACAGTGCGTAGGAAGATAAGTGTTGTCGACCCCATTCAAGATAGTAAATCCATATCTTCTAGGCGATCCCTCGGTCATCGCCCAACAACCTCTTGGAGTGGAGCCAACTACGAGTCTCAAACAGATGTACACACATACATAATATCTTTTTAGCTAGTGTTAACTAGTTGACTTCTAATTACCCACGGTAAAACATCAGTTATAGTAAGTACAGACATACACACTCATATATATGTACTGAAGTCTACAGAGCCATAATAAGAAATAATTCATCAATTGATACTCTCTCACCACAACTGTGCATCATGTCTTCCGTATTAGACAAAAATAATTTGTCCGACAGTAAAAGTCTTTAAGTGTCCAGAGTGTAAATATTCACGACCATCAAATGAATATACGCAACATTCAACTACAGTCAGTAAGACCGACCACGAACACAACAACATAATTCTCTATACAGTTCACAACCAAAGTTAAGTTAATTAAGCCAGGCAACGTTCAACTACAGTCAATAAGACCGACCAAAACAACATACTTTCCTGTTTAGTTCATAAGCAAAGTT
>JAJJMC010021344.1:587173-637015 GCA_023531435.1 Papaver californicum | reverse complement strand
TAATCACTACTTGTTCAACTTAACGGAAATGAGCAGAAGAAACAGTACATTCTGTCACCCATCCAGCATATGAAAGGAAAATCAAAGAAGAACGTATTCATATTATACCCTAAATCCTTCTTCTCGGTAATACCTTAGGATATATATAGTTTTAGATTTGTTAAATCAATCCATAATGAGTATAAGAGTTAGAAAACCTAATTATAGTTAACAAACCAATCATAATGGGAATAAGGATTAGAGAACCTACCTGTTTCGCGATGACGACGATCTCTTTATAAACTTCAATTATGCTTCTTAAATCCGTCTTTCTACTTCTTCAAAATCTTTCTTGCGGCATCTAAGAAAATGGAGGAAAAATACTTTAGACGGATATTTCCTTTTCTTTTATTTTTTTCCCACGGAACAAAACCCTAGCCTCTCAAAACTCTTAATTTGACTTCCTATAATTACTTGGATTTTTCATCCCACGAATTCCTAACTAAAACCCACGTTCCTAACCGTGTGGGAGTCACTAGCCTACCAACTAACCTAAGTCAGACATTATAGGATAAGTTGTTCTAGGATAAGGGGTTTTACTGTTCTGGCCTTATATATTGCAGCGACCGAAGACGCAATAAGTGCGTTGTTAGTCTGGACCAATGAGAAGATTGAAAAACCAGTGTATTATATCAGTAAGACTTTGAACCCTGTAGAGAGAAATTATACGAAAATTGAACAGTTAATCTTAGCACTCATATTTGCTACCCAAAAATTACGTACATATTTTCTGACGCATTATGTGCGGATACCAAGCAAAGCACCATTGGAGTCAGTACTGAAGAATGCGGGAAAAGTTGGAAGAATAACAAAATGGAACACACAGCTCGAACAATTCAACATATTATCCGAATTACAAACTGCACAAAAGTCGCAAATTTTTGGCTGATTTTCTTGCGGATTTTCCGGTAAATGATGATTTCGAAATTCAAGGTTTGCCTAGATTTGAAGACGATGACCCTCAGGATGTCTTGAACTCTGTAAATCCCCGAAGATGGGAAGTATTTTTCGATGGAGCAGGAATAAAGAAGGTGCGGGAATTGGAATTGTAATTACGACTCCTACAGGGGATAGAATGGTACATTCATTTCGACTTGAGTTCAATGAACATACAAATAATATAGTGGAGTTTGAGGCTGTGGTTCACTCCCTTAGACTCATCATCGAATTGGGGATAAGCGATGTCCGACTCACAAGTGATTCACAACTAATAATTCGACAGGTTGAATCAAAATATCAAGTGCTTGATGAAGATTTGATAAAATATAAAAATCTTGTGCAAAGACTAGCACTTCAAATTCCAAATATAACCTTTCGGCATCTATCTAGAGATAAGAATCGACATGCTGATGCACTAGCATTTATTTCTTCAATGATAAAGGATCGAAATACATCATCTTTAAAAATTGGACGTATTTATGAACCATCAATCAAGTTGAGGACAGTTGGAAATGTGGAAGAACAAATCGGGGAAGATATTGAAGATGCAACAATCCAAAATAATACAAACTTCCCACAAAAAATAGAAAATGACCCAACTGGAGAAGATTGGGGAGTTTCGTTCCATCAGTATTTGCAAAATGGGATATTACCCTCAAACTCTAAAGAAGCACGGAAAGTACAATCAAAGTCAATAAATTATCAGTTACGGAACGGAATTCTTTACCGAAAGTCTTTTCTGGGACCGTTACTTCGATGTTTATCATAAGAAGAAGGGTTGCGAATACTCAAGGATATACATTATGGAGACGTGGGAAATCATAGTGGAAGACGATCACTGGCATTGAAGGCAAGAACGTAAGGTTATTATTGGCCGTTTATGCATAAAGATGCAGAAAAAATGGTAAAAAGGTGTAAAGAATGCCAACGCTATGCAAAAAAAATAGAAGCTCCAGTAACAGAACTTAATTCAGTACTCAGCCCTTGGCCATTTGTAAAATGGGGATAGACATCGTCGGGCCATTGATTGAAGGGACTAAAAAGAGAAAATATTTGATTGTAGTTACAGATTATTTCACTGAATGGGTAGAGGCCAAAGCCCTTGCACGACCAAAGATACAGATGTATTTAAGTTCCTATTTGAGAATATAATCTGTAGATTTAGAATTCTGGTATCCATAGTCTCTGATAATGGGCAGCAATTACAAGGGAAAAATATAGATATGCTTTTTGAAACATTCAATATACAAAAAAACAAGTCAACCCCACTCTATCCGCAAAGTAATGGACAAGACAAAGCAACAAATAAGACAATTTCCATGAATCTAAAGAAAAATCTTGATGGTCATCATAAACGATGGTGTGAACAGCTTCATAATACGTTATGGGCATATCGCACAACAAGAAGGGAATCCACTGGTGAATCACCATTTCTTCTTACTTATGGAACCGAAGCAGTTATTCCAACGGAAGTCATCCTACCCAATACAAGAACAGAAGCATGGGAGAAAAATTTAAATTCAGATTTAATGTTGGAAAAATTGGATGACTTAGAGGAAAGAAGAGAAGTTACATTTAAGAAAATAGAGAATCATCAAAGGAGACTGGCAAGAAAATATAGTAAAAAAGTAAAGATGCGAAATTTTATGGAAGGACAATATGTTCTGCGGCAAATCCCGGAATACCAAAGAGATAGAGCAGCGGGAAAATTTGCACCCACGTGGGGAGGACCTTATATTATACAAGGCATTGCAGGACAAGGATCGTACCACTTACAAAATATGGACGAAGGAATTTTACAATATCCTTGGAACGCCCAATATCTCAAACCATACTATCCTTGATCCATGATGCAATTGTGCAAAAGTCGGCATTCATAATAGGTAAAGCATATCAAATGCAATTTCCCAAAGGACCCAAATAAATGTCTACAACTATAGGATTTATCGCAACCAAGATGCCTAACATTATATTGATTATTGTAACATGTACTCTCTACTATGGGAAGCACAAGCAACTAGCAAGGCAATTACACAACAATTCGGTTTCACATTAGGTAAAGCTACAAATGTAACCTCTCTAAGAAAGTCCATGTCTATGAGTGTATGACTATTGGGTCTTTCACCAATAGGGGTGCCTAACATGATATTGTTTGTTGTATCTTTCCCTATTTTAGGAGACTTTCGGGACCACATCCTAATTTCCTCCTGGCCCGAGTGAAGTTAGATATGTGTTACACCCATAATATAACTCAAGGTACATAATTTTATTGCGGTTAAATAAAATTTCACTCATACAATAAACTGATAACTAATATATATTCAAAATTTGTTTTGCAGGAGTAAAGTTACAAGGAAATATGAGAACACAATTACAATAAAGGGATAAAGAAGAACGAAACAACAGAGAAGAAAACTAAGGAGAAGGAAGAGTGCCTTTGTAAGTAGGATTATGGGGAACATCTCTGCGTTTATAAACTGTTTTAAATCCATCGGCTTCCACTTGGTCAAGAGTGTTATTGACCGTTTTTGCAATTTTAGCTTTGGCTTCGGCTCTTAACCATTCAATATAATCTCTTCTGTTTTTAATCTCCACTTTGAATTGAGTTATATCAGTTTCACATGTCTGGATTCTTCTTTGTAAATTTTTTTTTTTCGCTCTCTCAGTAGCTAAATCTCGAACAAGGCTTATATTCTTCTCAGCCTCATGCCTTAGAGTCTCTTCAATACTCTTAACTTTGGCAGATGAAAGTTTAAGTTGAGCTTGCGCTTCATTGGCTTTTGTGGAGGCAAGCTCAAGCTGAACTTGTGCCTCATTAGATTTAGCAGAAGATAACTCAAGTTGTTTATTGAGTTCTTCAATCCTGGAAGTTGAAGCACTAAGCTCTCCTTCAGCCTTGACATCTCTTGATGTTGCATCCTTCAACTTCTCTTCAAAACGTGAAATTAAAGTAACAAATTATTCAATGAGGGAATAATGTTAAATTTGAAGTTTGCGATCAAACAGGATACCTCTTGTGAGGGATTCAAACTCTACTAATTCACGACTCATTGCATCTTTTGTAATATCCAGGAAATCATATTCTTTCGAAAGTTTGCTGTGATCGGCTTTGAGTCGTTCAAGATGTTGTTGACACTGAGTTGATTCTGTTTCATTATCCCGCAAACGACTTAACTCAGATATGCATTTTGCCATTTCTTTGTGCAACCGAAAAATGTCACTCTCGCGATGAAGAACAGAATCAAATAAGTTTAGGATTGAAGCTTGAGCATCCGAAAGGGCTTTTCCTTTGGCATAAGCTTCTGCGGTAGAGTTGTCTCTATCTTCAATAAGCTGAGCGATGTAAGAAGAAAGTTTTGAATAATGATACGATCCAGATTGTGAAAATCCCGAAAGAATATTCTTCCACTCTATACAAAGCTTACGGTTCTCCTCTTCCAGTTTTTCAGATATGGCCCGTGCCTCAGAAAAGCAACATTTGGTCCACAACAAAGTGGCATCAAACTCTGCTTTCTTACGAATTTTTTCCACGTATAAAAGTCGATGACGTGACTCTAGCTCATTATACTTCCGAATAACCGAACCATGACTGTCTACGAGATCATTGAATCTTGTCTTCACTTTCACATTTTCATTATTAACTTTTACAACATGATCTTTCAATTGTGTAATCCTATGATGCATCTTAGACAGAAGATCTGAACCCCCCGCTGATCCCATAAATTAGTTCAGAAAATAAGAGAAATAAAATAAGGGAAAAAGTAATTAGAACAAAGAATAAAACCTTGGTTATTTAGATTTAACACTTGCCGACGAAGCTCATCATTTTCTCGTTGCAAATCTGAGACATCATTTTCTAAAACTATGAATTGGGACTCCATCATGGAGGACCGCGCCTTGTAGACTTGGTACGCAGTATGTACGGCGTTTTGACCCCGCCCAAGCTGTAAAATTAAGACTATAATTAGAACAAAAAATAAGAAGAAATTAAAGAGTAAAGAAACAATTAAAATACCTGTAGAAGACATTGTTGTGGGAAGGAGTACACTTGTCCATCCACAAGTGAAAGTGTGTCCTCAAGCGAAGAGGGTTCGTTGATGCGAAATGAAGGTTCAACATCTTCACCTTGATCTCTTAACCAATCATCTCTGACCACATCATAAAGAACAACTTCCATGGATTTACGCAATCTGGAAACTGACGAGCTATCAGATTTGACCGGAAGAGAGTTGAATGGTATTGGGAGAAGATTCTTTGACATGAACCATTTGAAAGCTTCTTCTTCCTTGTCTAAGAGATTAGAAGCCTCTGCAACACCCTCTCTTCTGCTTGATTGACGAAACTCCATGTCTTGCTGAATTTCATCACCATCATCCATGCCTGCAACAGTATCTCTCACAAGATTATCCCATGCCATAGTACTTGGAGGTACATCAGCTATGGTACCGGTACTTGCCGGTTCATTTGCTTTTGTAGTATGTGCTTCTAGGGCCACTTCTTATGAAATAATTACGTGATCGCCTTGAGGGTTGTGATCATCTTCATCAGTTGAACCATCTTCATTAGAAACAGCTTCAAGTGGCTCATCACAAGGCAGAGGAGAAAATTGAAGGAAAAAAGAAGGATTGGGAGCAATGGCTTGAACTGAGGATCGTTGGTAGCAAGAGAAATTTCTTCCGTAACGCCGGCTTGACCCGCAGATTCAAAGTTCGTCAATTGAAGAAGATTATGTTGGTCTCCTTCTTGTCTCACTACGGAAGAGATTCCTTCACCCCTTAAGCATAGACGATGTAGATGAGAATCATGAATCTCTCCCTCTTCCCTATCTGTAGAAGCACGGGGTGCACCCTTCGTTTTCTTCCGACCCTGTAGATACACCGTAATACTTTATTAAGTGAAATTATAAAACAATAAAAGAAGTCGTTGAATACATTAATACCTTTTCTGGAAGAGGTACGATTTTGCATTTTATTCTCGCAACATCTTGAGCGCCTTCATCAACTAACGACTCAGTCTCCGCTTCATCTTGCGGCTATAAAAGAAAGAGGGAGATTCAATCTTCAAAGGGAAACTATAATCAATAAGTAATGTATAAAGCACAAAAAGAAAGAGAAAAACTCTACATACCTCAGCAACAAGCGAGAATTTGAAATCGACAAAATTTAGTCGCCAAGGGCAATACCCGTTGAAGCGAGTAAGAAGATTATGAATTATGCTATTGGAAGCAGATCCGAAAATCCATGGACCCTCAATAAGGAGAGGGATGCGATACCATTTATAATCGTGATCTTCCCGGACTCTTTCCTTGAGAGGAAGCTTCGTCTCTGGAACACACTTTAGCTTCGCGTTGTCGATTTCCGAAAGTAAACAAAACCCGTCGCCACCTCTGCGGTTTGGGCCAACACTCCACCTCTTGAAATTTTTTATGGAAACATTGTCCGAATAAGTGGCATGGAAATTCTCTACTGTATAAAACTTGCGAAACAAAAGGTTTGGAACATAGCATGTAAACCAGGTTCTTCCTTGGCTACGCAAGCTGCATTCATCAAGTATTCGCCACCAATTCCCATTGTATTGCGCAACAGACCGCACTAAGCTTTGATAAAATTGATTACGGCTCGCAAGAACTTCGAATTGATAAGGATTATCATTTTGATATAAAGGAATTTGTAAACCCGCATCTATGGCTCCTGTGTGAATTAATAACTTGTTGTAGGAATATTAAAAACCCTATATTATTTCCAGAGTGATTTAGTCGTCAGCGCAATCGTAAAAGGAAACTTTGAATCCTTTAAGACCATGATCCCTTTTAAATTCCTCTAGATTCATAGACCTGAAACTACAGCTTTTATGATCCCGTTTGTCTTTGGGCACTGGATTATTCATTGCGGCACGATACTTGCGGACATTAAAGGTTCTGAAGAACGACTCTTCGGTACAGGATGACGAGATGATTTCCTGAATAAAGGTTGATCATTCTGATGAGAAGCATCACCAGTGACCTTAGCTTTACCTTTTCCAGCCATGATGGATTTTTATCTACACAAGAAAAATAAGCTAGTTAAAGATCAAAAAGTAAGAGCAAAGTTAAAAAGTTACAAAACAAAAGAACAATGAGATAATCATTATTCTCTAATCAGGAGAAATCAGGGGTCATGTCAAAATAACCAATCATCTGAAGAAAAATCAACAACTCCACAATCATCTTTCATTCCATAAACAGTAAACATGCAAGAGCATTATCATTATCATCATTATTTAACTCAAAAGAATCTACATACAGGGAATAATAATCAAGCAAACATGAAAAAGAGAAAGCACATGAATTACTTACAGAAGAGTAAAAGAATCTAAGAAGAATACTTTGATAGTAGGAAAAACTGGATCCCGATGAAAGAATCTTAAATTACAGAAGATTAAAAGAATGAATAGATGTTGAAGAATCTTTAAAAAGCTTGGAGGAATGAAAAGTGCTGCAACTTTAAGAAGGAGAAGACAAAAGGTGTAAAGAATTGAATGAAGAAAATAATTGGTATTAAATAGAAGAAAGCTGAAACCGTCGAACCGTCGAAAACTGAAAAGCAACAAAGATTCAGAGATTTGATTTCCTCGAAAAACGCCAACTGACAAAAACGTACAAAAGAAAGTTAATGCTAGCAAAAAAACAGGAAAAAATGTAAAGTGGGAAAAAAAAGTTATTGCAGGAGATGGAAAGACAATTATTATTTTTCCTTTCTTCGAACAACTGTCAATTCCAAAAAAAAAGAAAAAGGAGGCAAATTGTGAGAGAATAAATTCTGAAGTGCACGTGAGTGAAAACTATTGGAGAAGTAGCGAAGTTATGATAAGACGAGAAACACTGAAACAAAGCCTTTTAAAAAGCGTTAAACTGACAGCTGCAAAGTTGATAAGATTTGAACCTGACAATGTTAATGCATGACCGACACGTAGGTTACGGGAAAGTAAAATGCACTGATCAAGACAGACAACTTTAATTGCTCGACTGACAACAGGTTTTGGGAAAGCCTGACATAATAAAGAGTAATAATGAGTATTGATGCATGACTGACACGTATCAAATTTTCAAGCAGCGAAACACAAAGAACTAAAGCATAATGATTCACTTTAAAAAGCTACGCGTCAAGCATGCCATGATTCAAGTAAGACCGCAACAACCATCCCAATCTAGTAAACAGTAACTTAATTGCAAGACCGCAGAAGAGCTACGGGATAACCAATAAGAAACTATGAGAAACAGACAGTACGCAAGCTCAGACTTTCAGAAGAAACAATCAAACCTTACGGGAATTGCAAATAGACTTTACGGAACTACATATCTCACCGAGAATGGATAAGAACAAACATGTGGAAAAGTAAATTGGCGGGACCTAGAAATTCACTATAAATACCAAGCTCATTAACAAGAAAAGGGGTTGGAAAATCTGAAGAGAAATTGGTCTGAAGACGAAAAGTTAGAACAAAGAGCTTCGGTATGAAACTTATGCAGTTGTTTAATTCATGTTCTTTATAATTAACATGATTATGATTTGTAGGAAACCATATCTCTGATATAGATTATTTCTTTTCCTATTTCTTCCGTATAAGGGGAATTGTATCACATTAATTGATCCAATTATTTTACTTGTGGATGTTCAACAGTTTTACTGTTGAACCACATAAATTCTTATATCATTTTATTTTATTTCAATTATTTTTCACCTTCAAAATGTTATGGTGAGTCGATTTATGATAGTGTAACATACTTCATTAAATTTCATACACTTTTGGTTATGATCCCAAAATCACCAGATTTTTAATAATCACACAGTGTGATTAATGGAAGTCTAATTTTGTACAGAATCTTCAATTCCATTGCCAGTGTGGGAAGGATTATTTCATCAAAAATCGCCAAGTCATCGTATATAAAACCTCCAAAGAGAGTCCTGAATATCACTACAGACGGCTTTCGGGTGCTTATTTCATGAAAATTGACATAAATTCCAAGTGTGGAGAATTAGACGTTCTTCACTTTAAGGATTAACGGCGTTTCATACTTTCTATTTAACTTTATTGAATTCAGGATTGAATTATTCATTCATCCTGATAGATTTTAGATTTATTTTCACATAGACTAGGATTCGATCAATGCCGTTACGGCATGGACATACAATATGTTTCTCATTTTTACTGGTTAGTATCGGAGATGCTCTAATACATATGGTAGATAAATAATGTATATTTTAAAGCTTTTGCCATTTTTTAGTATGTACAGTTAAAAAAAACCTCGAAATTCCTAGCCATTTTGGAGTTCATTCCCCATCCATTGAAATCTTTCAAATTTCTATTTATAACCTACACTAAATTATTATTTTTGATCGATCAAAAGGAAATTCATTAAAGAGTGAAGGTACTTAAGAGGAGTACCTCAACCCAATGAATACAACCGGAAGTCAGAAAAAAAGATAATAAAAAAAATTGCGGCCCTAAGCGACTAGCTACAAAATTATGGAGGACGAAATAGAGAGTCCCATAAGGCTATAACCACATTAGCCGTTAGACCTAGCATTCTTGTATTTGCTTCGGCCCAAAAAAACGCTTGAAGTTTCGCGTTTCTAATGAGACTTCCCAAGGTTTTCTTTTTGTTTTGGAAGACCCCTGCGTTTCGTTCCTTCCATATGCACCACCAAATAGAGACCGGGACGTTTCTCCAAATTCTATTGAGTCTTTCATCTCCCCAATTAGAATTCCAAGACTTTACATTTTGAGTGATATTAGAAGTATAATTCCAATGTCCCCTAAAACCTTCTACAAAGTACTCCCATATTCGACGTATCCTCCAACAATCATAGAATAAGTGTGCGCTAGTCTCATCATTTTCATCACAAAAGCAACATATACTAGAAACTTCCATTCCCCTTCTTAGAAGTTTATCCTTCGTCATTATCCTATCATGAGAGAGTAACCAAAGAAAGAAGTTGATTTCGCAAGGGTAGTCCCGGCTCCAAACAATCTTGGAAGAGTAATTTGGGTCGTCTTGCTCTTCTTCACTCTTATTACCATCATTGACCATATAATGGCCATGCACCTTTCCAACCCAAATTAGGCTATCCGCAACACCTTCTTGAATATGGAGGGATGTGAGAAGATTGGAGATGGTTGAAACTTCATGAGAGATGGGAAGAGAATACCTTCTTCGAGACATAAACTTCCATCGTATACTTTCGCCTACCACTTCATACATACGAGCCACCACAAATTCCTTGGTCCTTGAGGCTTCATAAGCCAAAGAAAAATGTATCGCATAACCTTCCTTCGCCAAGCCAAGAGTCTTCCCAAAATCTAGTTTCCTTTCCCTCGCCAATTTTGAATCTAATACCTTTTTTGAAGTCGTCAAGCTCTTTGAGAATATTGAACCAAAGACTACCTCCCTTTGATCCCTTGGGTTGGAGAGTTTCCCAACCGGTGGAAGTTTCATCGAATTTTTCCACTATGATTTTCCTCCATAACGCGTCTTTCTCTATTCCAAACCGCCACCACCATTTTTTTTAGCAAAGCCGAGTTCGTTTGCTTTGTTCTTCTTATACCAAGACCACCTTTTCTCTTCGGTTTTGCAACCAAGTTCCAACCAACATTGTGAATTCTTTTATTAATTTCATCATTATCCCACAAAAATTCCTCACAACTTTATCTAGCTTCTTAGAAATGGAGCAAGGGGCAAGAAAGAGAGAGAGGTAGTAGATAGGTAAACTCGCTAGGACACTCTTAATGAGGGTTAAATTACCTCCTCTTGCTATTGTTTTTCCGTTCCAAGAAGTAATTCTTTTTGCACAAGTTTCAAGATTTTTTTCCCACTTTTGGGTGCCTCCTACCTTATCTCCCAAAGGAAGACCAAGGTAGATACTAGGGAAGTTTGCATATTTGCATCCCAACATGTTTGCATAATTTTCGGCTCCCTCTTCGACCGCAATTCCGTACAAACTACTCTTGGAGAAATTAATCTTCAATCCCGAAGTTAGTTCAAAGCAAAGGAGAAGGTAACGAAGGGCATCGACTTGTTCGTCCTTAGCATCTAGGAATATTATAGTGTCATCGGAAAATTGCAAATGATTTATTTTTTTCCCCCCTCCTTGACCGAAAACCCCGATATTTGATCAATTTCTTGTGCTTTTCTCAACATTCAACTTAAGACTTCTCCGAGAATTGTAAAGAGAAAAGGAGATAGTGGATCTCCTTGTCGAAGCCCCTTTTCGCTACCAAAATAACCGCAGGGAGAACCATTAACAAGAACCGAAAACTTTGAGAAAGTTAAGCAATTTCTAATCCAAGCTCTCCAAACACCTCCAAACCCCATTTTGAAAAGGACTTCATTTAAAAAATTCCAATTTACATTATCAAAAGCCTTTTCAAAATCAAGCTTGCAAACCAACCCCGGAATATTTTGTCTAAGTCTATAATCAACGCATTCGTTTGCTATTAAAACTCCATCAAGAATTTGTCTTCCCTTAATAAAACTAGATTGAGAAGGAGATAGTAGAGAAGGAAGGAATACCTTTACACGCTCCGCCAATACTTTTGAAATAATTTTGTATACACTCCCAATGAGGATAATTGGTCGGAAGTCTTTTACTTCTTCTACATCCGGCTTCTTAGGAATGAGGGCAATAAAATTATTTTTACGAATGAAGAACATTGTGGCTATGAAATTCCTTAAAAATCTTTATCAAGACTTCTTTGAGGAAGTCCCAACAAACAATGAAGAACTTCATGGGGTAACTATCCGGTCCTGGAGCGCGATCAATTCCCAACCCTTGAATGGCATTCTTCACTTCCTCTTCACTAAAACCTCTCTCCAACCAAATGCAAGCATTCTCGTCAATACGCTTTAGGCACATAATTTTGATCGGGAGATTGTTTGAGATTTCCTTGAAAGCGGAATCAAAGTGATTTACGATTCCCATATTAATTGCTTATTTATTTCCGGTCAAAATCCCATTGATTTTAAGGTTGTTGATGTTGTTACGAGCTCTACGAACCTTTACCATACGATGAAAGTGTTTGGTGTTTCGATCTCCGTCTCTAAGGTATCTAATTCTAGATTTTTGTCTCAACATAATACTTTGCCGACGATGAGCCAAATCTAAATTCACTTTTGCCGTCACACAAAAGGTTTTCTTATTCAACGGAAAGACCCCTACCATCATCAAGATCATCTAGTTTCATTAGCTTGGTGAGCGCCGTGTCAAAAGCCCTATCGATACACCCGAACACTTCTTTATTCCACACTTTCAACTTCTCCTTAAGAGCGTTTAGCTTCTTAACAAAGCAATCGCCGGCCAAACCTACAAAAGAAAAGGAATCCCACCAATCTTTCATTAGGAGAATAAGGTTAGTTCCCTCAAGCCATGCTAATTGGAACCGAAAGGGGCGAGCGCCCCAATCCGAGACCAACGTGCATAACTCGATAGGATAGTGGTCCGAAAAAGGTATTGCGAGTCTCTTGAAAGCAAGATTTGGAAAATGATCCTCCCATTCCGAAGTGAAAAGAAAACGATCTAACTTTCTCTTCTTGTTTGGCGGTCTACCCCAAGTGTACTTTGAGCCGGAGAGAGGTAATTCCACAAGATCAAGATCGATACAAAGGTCGTTGAAAAGTCTCATAGAGGTTAAGACTCTACTACACCCTCTTCGCTCCTCCATAAATCTAATCTCGTTGAAATCTCCACCGAAACATAGAGGTAATCCATCCCAATAACCAAATAAAGTAGCTAACTCCATACGAAAACTTTTCTTCTCTCTAGCATTGGAAGGTCCGTAGACCCCGATTAGAACCCATCGGAAATTATCTTCCAAGCTACGACATTGTATACTTAAGGAAAAGGAGCCTTCAAGAGAATTTTCCACATCGATTATATCCGAGTTCCAAATCAACAAGATTCCTCCCGATCTTCCAAGAGAAGGGAGTGCCACCCATTTACACGGAAATGAACCCCAACATTACTGCACAATATCATCGTTACAAACACTAAGCTTTGTTTCTTGAATCATAAGAATTGAAGGCTTCCATCTTTTCACAAGGTTTTTTAATTTGGAGCGCTTATCGGTGCTCCAAGCCCATTAACATTCCAAGAAAGATCTTAAACATCATAACTAAAAAGAAAAATCCCCAAGAACAAGAAAGAAAACCGACGCCACAATCGCTAATTTGAAGCACTATCTCCCGTGTCCAAATCATCTTTGAATGCATGCGCATGAGATAAAATGAAATTTGACACAAAATTAATTTCTTTATTGGAAAACTCAATCCCCGAATATTTATCGGCTTTTTTGAGTTTATCAAAGAGGAGATTGAATTTCTCGTGAATTCCATTTGCCATCTCCAAGGTGTCATCCACTATATGACGAGATATTTCATTTCTACCACTTGTGTGCGGCACCGCCATCATGCTACCAATAAAGGATTCTTTGAGTTCTTCATTAGATTTATTCTGATCATAATTACCTTGCTCGGAGTTGAAAGCTCTCTCTATAACTCTATTGACTATTTTGCTTGAAACCTCCTCATTTAAAGATTTGGATAAAACATGGCTAGGAAGGAATTCCTTGGAAAATTTGGTCTTTAGCTTTTTCTTTAAACTTCTCAAAGAAGAGTTGCCCATTGGGTTTGAGTTAGAAACGTGGCTTCCAATAATAGGCCTGCTGAAGCTGGGTTGAGAGTTGGCATCAGTGGGTATTGAATTGAGCCAGCCTCCAGGCCTAAAAGAGCAGCAGCAACCAAGCCTGATAGAGCCTCAGTAGCGACCGAGCCTGATTTGGCGGCAACAGCAGCTACAGCCAGGCCTGGCGGAATAGAAGACTCCAAGCCCAATTGAGAAGAAATAAAAACTGTTACCCTTTTGCCCGCCGAGTGAAGCCCATGTCCAAACATAGAATCCACATAATCTTCTCGCACGTGACACGCTTCCTGAACTGGTTCCGAAATCGAATTTGAATTAAGGCTGTTCCGATACGGAACAGGTGCAGAATATCTAGTTGTCAAGACGTGATTGGGCGTTTCTGTCACCACCACATCCTCTCTGCCATCTAGGCCTGTCAGTTGACCATTCAAAAAATACCCTACTTCACCCAATCCCACAAAGCCACGCCTCCCTTCTTCTTCTTCCCCTACTCCGATGATGGAATTCTGTTTCTGGCGCCATCGTCTTCTAGATTTTTGTATCTGCCGATCCCTTTCAATGAAGATTGGTTGAAACATAGGATTTGTGTTTTCCAGGGCTTCGCCGAATGTTCTAATTTGGCCCCAGATTTTGATATTCTTCAAATCAATCTCTTGACACCAGATTCCGTTGCTAACAGGTCCTTGTACCTTCAATTTTATTTCTGAAAGATCAGAAGCCATTAAAGTCTCCGGGCACACTTCTGTCAGTCCCCCAAACAAATCACCTATGGATTTAAAAGAGGCATAGTTCCATAGATCAAAAGGTACTCCCTTAATTCCAATCCACATCTGCTTACTTTCCTGTGGAGTTGGTTTGATGATTTTATTAACACCAGCATACCAGGGATAGATATTGATGATGATTTCCCCAACATTCTAGCTTTTAATTCTCATTATCCTAGAGAATTTATCAAATGTTTTAATGGTGAAGACTGCTCTGTTAGAGTCAATCGGTTGCAGATCAAACCCAAAAATCCAGTCAAATTTCTCCACCATCCAGATTCCCACATCTCTCCAGTTAAAGTCTTTTGAAGCTAATTCTACAATCATGGTTCTTTGCCACAGAGAGGAAAGTTCCTGTATGGGAGATGTTGATATCAACCAGGAGATTTTTGAGACTCAACCTGTTGGCAACTAACTTTCTGGCTACAAAAACTCTGTTTCCTTCTCCTGATTGATTTGAAATCCATTAATTCAACTAGGAATTGGCTTGTTCTCCACCATCCCTCCCCTTTGTTACCGGCCGGAAAGAATAGCGTTGAAGGGAGTTCTCTGTTGTGAGAGACTTGCAAACAGATGTACTCCCCAAAGCCATTCACATTCCGGGTAGCAATAATCCAGTCTTCCTGTTCATTGAATTTCCAGGAACTTAGCTTACCACCACCACACTCTGCCTCCTTCTTCAATAGTCTCTGAATCCAAACACCCCCCTTGTAACTAATCCAGCAAAATCTTCTTCTTCTCCCTGACCAAATGGCAAGGTGGATTATATCAGTTGAGCCTTTCTTCCCCATTGATCCTCCTATTTTCTTTCTTTCAACATTTACATAGCTTCCTCCTCCTAACTGAGCTTGTCTTCCTAAGTTACTGAATCCTCCACCCAAAAAGTGAACAGGCTCGTTGATCCTCGATCGTCTTCTTGTTGTTGTAATGAACCCATCCTCATCCCTTACTCTGCTGTAATTAACCATAATACGATGAAGAAACAGTTAACGAGATCTCCCTTACACTTCTTCTCTCCGGCAAATTGTCAAATAGATGTTGAGCAATAAACTCACTGAAGAGTACTGAGAAATGGCTGTTCTTTGAGTCAATCCAAAGTCACTCCTTCCCTGCAAAGAAACAAGATTCAAACCAAACCCATTCAAGTAAGAAACTCAGTTGCAATTACAAAGGCGATCGTTGAAAGTGAAAATGATCAGAAAAATGCTGTTCATTCATCTTTTTCTTTGTAAACCCAAGTATACACATTACTTGACCAACCTACACTAAATTTAGTCAAACAAAATCTGGTAATTACAAATAACCATCTCACATCTAATGCTTCTTTACTTCTCTTCTACTGAGCAGTACGCCGGCAATAATGACATCCACATCACCGGTGCTCTTTTATTTTTCAATAGTAGTTTGTTGCTTAATCAGATTTTATTATTAATAAGTAAAAGGGAAAACAAAGAACAAAACCCAAAAATGCAGCTCAACAAACTGAGCCAAACAAAATACTACTTAATTTCACAATAGATTAGAACTCTGGTCATACAGCATTTATGAAATTCGTTTATCAAGTTGCATCCACAAATCCTTGATCGGATAATAGCAAAATGAATTTTGATTAAACAATAAAATTTAAATATTAAAAAAAAAAAAATCGTCGGAAAAAAACTTAAAATACTAGACATCGGAATACGTATGTAGTATCCGCCCGACACAAAACTAATACATTAATTTTTCTTTATGTTATTCATTGGCACAAATATAAGTCAAGCTACTGATATTAGTTAAGCTACCGATATTATTGTAGTAGAATGATAAAATATTTCGAAAATAATATCATTAATCTGACTTTAATACTTATTAACACTAATTTTTTTTATCGATCAATAAAAAAAAAGTCTATATCACAACTTGTAACATACAATTTGTGGTAAGTAATTTGTCCTTAAAGGAAAGTTCCTATGCACCTTTTGAATGATCAAATTTGGTCTTTTTGAGCTATTATGGACTTCTCAAATGATCAAAATGACCTCTTAAACGCTCAAGTTTAGAGATTAGAATTGCACGTCAGAATCTTTGTCGAGCGAAGACTAAGTCTCTAGCGACATAGTCTCTATCGCTGACGGTTAAGACTTTGTCGTTCGGCGTAGACTATAGCAACTAAGTTTTTGCCGCCAATAAATTCACCATCTTTAAATCAAATTTTTACATAAATTTTTTCTACTGTCTCTACTTTCTACTCTAAATTTTCTACATTTTTTTTCCAAATGACACAAATTGCAAATCTTGATTTGGCAACACAACTAGATTTTTCTGGAGTCATATTTGAAGCCGCTGTTAGTAAGATATGTGATGGTTATAAGAAAATAGGGAATGATAAAAGAGGTCTTCATGTTTTAGATGTTAACCAAGTCGCACCTAAAAGAAAAATAAAAGTTCAAGACAACAAAAATGGGGGCAAAGAAAATTTGAAAGTTAGTTGTAAATAAGGGAAAATCTTCTCAAGAGCGCATCAAATGGAAGATGTGTCAAATAAAAATAAATAGGAGGCCCAAGATTATCAGAGAATTTTTACTGAAGTGTTTAAGCTTTTACTGCCCTAGTTTATATCTTGTAAAAGAACGTAGTACAGTAGTAAATTAATGTAATGAAGATTAGTATTTTAGTTAATTGAATCAAATTATTAATTAAACTTGCAATCAAATTAACTTTTTATTTCTTACTTTTCAATATTCATGCATTTAAATTCATTAACATAATTAAATCAAAAAAGACTAGTTTTTAATTCAATTAAAACATAAAATTAAAATTAAATATTATTTTCGGGTTGACGAAAAACCCAGCTTTCATTTTGGGGCTAAGACTTTGTGCTAATATGGCTGTTATAGAAGCTTGAGTAGCGTCAGGAGGTTGAGTTTTATCACCATAACCTGCAAAAGGAATCGAAGGAAGCTGAGAACTGGATGATCCAACGTCTCGAACGGACTGAATTACCCCATGGAGTCGTCAAATCCAATTCTCCGGTATCAGGTATCATAAAAGTTTCTTGCACGTTCTTTGCTTCTTTGGTAAACTGACTTCTCTCTTAATGGCTTGATATATGGTCATCCACTACACCAGAGCCCGCAAGATGTCTAACCTGTTGGAACCCCTCGTATCTATCATAATCCCAGTTCAATCCACTCTTTGGACCGCCTGATGGTTGTCCTTTTATGTTTCATTTATGCCTTACACTCATTGTAGCAGAATTTTTTTTTTTTTCAGTAAAAACTTTAAAAATAAATTTATTCTATATGTTTTGATTTTGGTTGAATTGGATGTGAAAAATGTGAACGAAAGGGTCTATATTTATAAACGATAGAGACTCGCTCGCTAGCGATAAAAACTATGTCGCTCGACATAGTTCTCATTGCCCACGACCGACTCTCTACTGCTTATAAATAGAAAGTCTTTCATTCACATCTTTCACATCCACTTTGTCGGTCGACAAAGTTCTGGTCGTTTACAACTTCTCCCATATGGCGCGACTTGTTGTTTATCCACCTGGCTGGATAAACTAACCCATTTAATATTGATACATAGGAACTGGCCTAAAGTTGATATTAAAACAGTTCAGATCCGGATCTCTATTACTAACAGTTCTCTACCCATCTCTTGCCCTACGGATCTAGTTTCGGATTATAACGAACAACCCGTTTGTTTGCACCTGACTCGGCGTCTGAATCTGACTTGACACGAGTCAGATGTCAGATCATTTGTTTTTAATTTTGTGTCAGATATGACTCGCTATCTGAGTCTGATCTAACCCCTGACTCGGATCCATTTGAGTCAGGTATAAAAATATCCCTGATTTATTGGAGCAAACCACTGACTCATATATTTTTGAGTTAGATGAGTCAGATCTGACTCAAAAAACAAACACATTGAATCAGATCCTGATTAACCAAATGATTTCAGTTAGATCTAGACGAGTCAGATCCAGATGAGTCAGATCTGACTCAAAAGAAATCACCAAAAAAGTCTTTCTCCTCTCATTTCGTCCTTAACCAGAAGAAAACCCTGGCTCAACTCCTCCTCCTCCTCCTTCAGTAGTGTTTTTATTTTAATCTCCACAACTGAAAATCTCGATTTTTCGCCACCAATGGCGACGGTTATAGAGACTGTCAAACCACCAGCAGGAGGAGCATCAAGTGAACGAAATCTGAGAAACGCATTTGGAGGCGTTTTATCTTTATTCATTCTTCTATTGATTGGAATTCTCGGATTCTCGATCCGTCTTTTCTCTGTATGTTTTCTCTCTTCTCTTTACTAGATTTTATAGATCTCGTCATTAGAATTTCAAATTTCTCTCTAATTTTTTGAATTTTGATTGTTGATTTGATTTGTTTTTTTGTTGCAGGTTATTAAGTATGAAAGTGTTATTCATGAGTTTGATCCTTACTTCAATTACAGAGTTACTCAGGTTTGTTTTATTTAATGTAGTGCTTATTGATCTCATCCGAATATTGATTTAAGTGAACAAAAAAGAAATTAGAGTTGAGATTTAATTAGAACTATGAAAAGATAGATAATTTGATAACTGAGTATAAACCGATGAAATCTGTTCTGAAACTACGATGAAAGGCTTAAGATAAGATAGTGTGTAGTTGGATTATGAAAATGTATGAGTTATTACTTATTAGTATTAGCAAATGTGATGTGTTGATAATGATGATGTTGGTTGAATTTTCAGTTTCTTATAAAGAACGGAATATATGATTTCTGGAATTGGTTTGATGACCGGACATGGTAATTGTGTCTGTACATGATAATTTATCTCTTTGGACTGGTATTAGAAGTGATTTGCAATTCTGAACGGAATGTCGTGCTTGCTTGTTGTTAGGTATCCCCTCGGTCGTGTGATTGGTGGAACAGTTTATCCTGGATTGACATTGACAGCAGGAACACTATACAAGTAAGTTATCTGTCTTCTTTTTTTGTCTTCTACCTTTTCCTGTCATGAACTGCAGTTTCATGTTTTCATATTAGTTTTCCTAGAGTAATATTACTGCAGTTCCCTAGGAAGTTAATGGTATGGTGCAATTATTTTGCAGGATACTACATGTTCTGAACATTCCTTTGTCTGTAGAAACTGTCTGTGTGTTTACTGCTCCTATATTCTCTGCTTTCGCTGCTTGGGCGACTTTCCTTTTGACTAAGGTTTGGTTCTGGCCAAATTTATCCTTTATTTAGAGTCTCTCAGTTCTGCATGTATTGATTAATCATATGGTCTATTGCTCTTCTCTAGGAAGTTAAGGGTACTGGTGCTGGATTGACCGCAGCTGCTCTTTTGGCCATGGTGAGTTCAGTACACTTCTGCATATGTTGTTTCGATGAAAAAAAGTTGGCTTTTCTTGGTACTTTTTTGAGACAGCAATTAGTAACATTAGTGTCAAGAAATATGCTCTTGGGGAGGTTACACCTTTATTATTAACCTTTATTATTCTTGGTACTTCTTAGATCCCAACACCTTGTCTTTTTCTTTTAAAACATCTGACTCATTCTGTCCTATGGTTATCTGAAGGCTCTAATTTCTTCAACTAAATCTCTGGTTCATTCTCCTTGCAGGTTCCTTCTTATATATCTCGTTCTGTAGCTGGAAGCTATGACAATGAAGCTGTAGCTATCTTTGCTTTAATCTTCACTTTCTATCTCTATATAAAGGTTCAAATTTATTCTTAGATCCTACTCTTTCACTTAATCGCCGAAAGTATGGCGTTCTCTATAAAGTTTTACTGCTTGGCTGAGATGATCTGTCCGCTTCACTTTCTCACGTTTTCGTAGTGATATGTATGATGAACTGATAAATGATAATTCTGCAGCTATGAACTGTTTTCTGATCATAATTTTATTCTTTCCAGACATTGAACACTGGTTCCCTCTTCTATGCGACTTTAAATGCTTTAGCATACTTTTACATGGTAAGTATGATGAGCTGATGTAACTGTGCTTAGTTAATTTTTGTACTTATTTACATGTGATGGTCACATTTTATTTTTCAGGTGTGCTCTTGGGGAGGTTACACCTTTATTATTAACCTTATCCCAATGCATGTACTTCTGTGCATTGGAACTGGTCGTTACTCTTCTCGTCTCTATGTTGCATATGCTCCTCTTGTAAGTATATTATCTCTTTTTTAGAATCTCTATCCCATTGGAAAACTAAATGTACATCCATATTTTAGTATGAGATTGCATTATTTTTAGTTGATTGACCGACAAATAAAAATTTATTATCTCAAGTAGTAAGAAGGAAGGAAGATTTAAGAGCTATATAGGTTAAACTGAATTTGTGCGCATCAAGTTTCTCTTTCCACTGTTGCATTTCAAGTAGTACTCAGTAGTGTTTGTGATATGCTGCTATAGTGCTATGCTTTGAAGTTAGTTAACTTTTTATTTTTTGTACGCTTTGCTTCAGCATATGCTTTGTTAGGCTTCCTGAATTTAATATTGACAGAGAACGTATTGGTTAATGCAGCATTCTTTCTATATATCATTATATGTAAAATTTCATGGATGCAGGTTGTCCTGGGCACATTGTTGGCCGCTTTGGTGCCTGTTGTTGGCTTCAACGCTGTGATGACCTCGGAACACTTCGCTTCATTTTTGGTGAGTTAATCGTTATTAGAGCTTGATTTTGTTTTTACACTTTTACTAGAAGGAGATTGCTCAAAACCGTAAGTTGAACAGGTCGAAGTTATGGGTTCTCTGATTGGGGACCTTTCTATAGATCCTACTTCGATTCATTTATAATCTAAAAATTGTGTTTTTTTCTCCTATAACTGCTTTGAACGTATTTAACATCTGTTCTACTCGTGGTTCACTATTTCTTGCTTTGTCATGTTCTTTTCCTTTTTTCCAGGTTTTTATTATTATCCATGTGGTGGCTCTTGTGTATTACATCAAGGGAGTTCTCTCTCCAAAAATGTTCAAAGTGGCTGTGACACTTGTGGTATCTGTTGGCATGTAAGCTCCCACGACTTATAATAATTTAGTAAATATTTAAAAGATGTTGAAAGTTTACAATAGATAAAAGAAACTACTTAACCAAACTGTGGTGAGCTGGCGTCTGATGAACACATAATCTTCATTCTATTGAGAAGTTAGGCTTGCTAAGATTGTAGGATGGTACAATTGTGAAGTAGTTCCGCTGCAGTATTTTTAATCGGTAACTTCATTCTTTCCTCATTTTTCAGGGTGGTCTGTATTGCTGTTGTGGCAATCCTTGTAGCAGTAGTGGCCTCCAGCCCGACAAAGGGATGGAGTGGTCGCAGTTTGAGTCTTCTTGATCCGTAAGATCCATCTCCTACAACTTGTTTTTATTATTTATACATTTTCCTAGGTTGGTTACTTTGATAAATGATTAGTGGCGGAATATATCAAAATAGAATCTATACTATATAACTCAGCCACATGTTAGATTGACACCTGTTTGTATAATTGGAACAGAACTTATGCGAGCAAATATATACCAATTATTGCTAGTGTTAGCGAACACCAGCCGCCAACATGGCCATCTTACTTTATGGACATCAACGTTTTGGCTTTCTTGGTTCCAGCTGGCATAATTGTAAGTCCCAATCTCTTCTCTTCCTTTCTGTTTCAATGCAACCATCTTGGTTTATATATTTATTTGCTTGGTTTTAAATTTTTTCGGTGAATTTTATTTCGTGAACAGGCATGCTTTCTTCCACTATCAGATGCCAGTTCCTTTGCTGTCCTTTATATAGTAACATCGGTATATTTTTCAGGAGTCATGGTAAAGAAATATCCATTCACCCGATTCGGCTTTTATTTCTCGTATTCGTTTAATATTCTTTACTTTACTTTTGCCATTCTCTCTCTTTTTTTTCCTGATTGTTGTGCGTCCTTTTTAGGTTCGGCTGATGCTTGTATTCGCTCCAGCAGCATGCATTATGGCTGGGATTGCACTTTCTGGAGCTTTTGATGTTTTCACAAGCTCAGTCAAATTTCAACTGCCTGGATTACTTGGGGATTCTGATGTAAGCGTGATTCTGCTTGTTTGTGCACATTCTTGCAGTCATGTGGTGAGTTGAGATTGAGATAGAACTAACATAGAGTCATGCTGTTCACCTTTTAAGGCAGGGGATATTACTTCCGGGAATGTGGTACAAAACGGTGTAGCCAAGTCTGATTCAAATGCAGCTGCTGAGAAAAGCGAAGAAACTCTAAAGGAACGTCCATCTAAGAAGAACAAGAAGAAAGAAAAAGAACCTGTAGTAAAGGCTTCCATTAAGTCCAAGATTCAGAAGAGGCTTCTGGTCTTACCTTTGGAGGCATCTATCATCGCCCTTCTCTTGCTTATTTTGTTGGGTGCCTTTTATGTGGTAAGTAAAGAACCCTCCTTTGTAAAGTGAACTCCCAGATGTGGAGACTATTCATTTATCATTTGCTCTTCTCATGGTATTTTTAATTCATAAGCAGCAGGAATTTTAATGCCAAAAATTTCTTTGTAGATTCATTGTGTCTGGGCCGCTGCGGAAGCTTACTCAGCTCCTTCTATCGTTCTAACTTCTCAGTCACATGATGGCCTTCATGTTTTTGATGATTTTAGAGAAGCCTATGCTTGGTTAAGCCATAACACTGAAGTAGATGATAAGGTCAGACTATGTCTTTCTGTTTAAAAGAATCGCTTTTGATGAGCTTGTGTTGCTAACATAACGAAATATTATTATGGTTCTAATACTGATGAAGTATTGCCTGTAGGTTGCGTCATGGTGGGACTACGGTTACCAAACTACCGCAATGGCTAATCGTACTGTCATTGTTGATAATAATACCTGGAATAACACACATATTGCAACTGTTGGAACTGCCATGTCTTCTCCAGAGAAGGCCGCGTGGGAAATTTTCAACTCGTTGGATGTAAAATATGTTCTTGTCGTCTTTGGAGGTTAGCTTGGTTAATAATTGTGGAGTATTCTAGAAATCAATGTGGGACCACCCTGACTTGATTTAAATTTCTAATATTCAGGTCTTGTTGGATACCCTAGCGATGATATAAATAAATTTCTCTGGATGGTTCGTATTGGAGGTGGTGTGTTTCCTCACATCAAGGAGCCTGACTATCTGGTAAGTTAGATTTTGAAGACACCGACTCGTTTCTCCTTTTGATTTTCTTCAATATTATTAGAGGTTACTGTCTCTTGGCACCAATTAAAATTATATGTTGGTCTCTTATATTTTATCTTTGATAACAACAGAATTGAAATCTGAGAGTAACTTTTTCGTGTATGTTGCTTCTTCATGTTTGTGTAAAAGAGAGACGGTCAGTACCGGATCGATAATCAAGCAACTCCAACCATGCTGAATTCCCTCATGTACAAACTCTCATATTACAGGTATGTTTCCAGTCTTGAATCCTGGATTTCACCTCTGATTCAGTTCTTAGATTTCATAATTTGTTTCCTCACTTTTATCTCCCTCCTTCCGTAGATTTGTGGAAACAGATGGTAAAGGTTATGACAGAGTAAGGAGGACTGAAATTGGAAAGAAACATTTCAAGCTTACACATTTTGAGGAGGTCAGTCATCTATCCATGGAACTTTCGTCTTAAATTGAATGTCGAGTTGTTGCTGAGCTTCTGATTATCAATCATTTAGTTTCTGAGTGTGAATTTATTTCTGTTATTTGGTATTGTTAGGTCTTCACCACACACCATTGGATGGTGCGGCTGTACAAACTAAAACCTCCAAGGAACAGGATTAAAGGAAAGACAAAGAAATCAAAAGCGGTAAAAGCCTAATTATTAGCTTAAACATATCTGCCATTTTCTTTAGAAAAGCAATCACAATTTTTCTTACTGGCATCTTATTTTCTATGCAGAATTCAAAATCAAGCTCAACTAGCAGAAAAGGAAAGAAGAATCCTTGGCATTAGGAAGACAGTTTATAGTAACAGGTTAGCTTTTAAAATAGGGATGAGCACGTGTCTCAGTGGAGAGATTCATTCTGCACGTCGAGTGTTAACATATACAAATTGGTAAAAGATTTTGTAGCTCAGATTTTGTATCATTCTTTTTCTTTCTTCCCCTTCTGCACTCGTTATAAAAGGAAGAGAGTGATTTTTATGAAGAAATCTGATGAAGATTTGCTGCTGTTTCTATATTTTTAGAAAACTAATTGCAGTAATTAGGTTTAACTAAAGAAAATTTCATGTCAACAATACTGAGTGTTTTAGAAAACACTAGGATTTCAAAATTGCGTTTTAAGTAAAAGCAGTTTCCTTGGTTGCGTTTCTAAGACATCAGAAGTGACTGAAAATTTTAAATTTTATGAATGTGGATTTTTGACCATCGCCAGTTTTTATATTCTGGCACACTTTGCTGCTCCGTGCACTTAAGTCATATGCATACGGAAAACTTGAGTTGCAGCATTGGCTTGTTTAAAAAAAAAATCGCAATCACAACGGAGCTATTGCTTCATAGAGCTTAGTTCAGGTTGATTCCGCACCCTACCATCTGTTATCACATTTGTTATAGGTATATTTTATTCTATAATATTTATTTTAAACAACTGATTCTTACTTGAATTTTCTAAATTACCATATGATATGCTAAGGTAAAGTGCATACTTCGTACATACTAGACCCATAATAATTTGCGTCGTGATTCAAATCCTATCATTGTGTTCCAAAATGTGTTTAGGAATCTAAGCGTGTGAGGTGTGACCATAATTTATTATCTTCTTCTCTTCTAATACTCCGTCAGGCCAAGTTCTATGTTCAGATGATCAAAAACAACCACTATATACATAGCAAATGATTAAATTGACCTCTCAAACGTTTAAATTTGAACAGATGTACTGCGTGGTATAGTCTTCACCGAATGATAAACACTTGGTCGTTCGAAAAAGAGTAAGTTGTTAGAAATTTAGTCTTTGTCGCTGGCGGCCAAGTGTTTGTCGCTCGACGAAGACTATGTCGTCAACCGTTAACTCTTTTCCGCCTATAAATTCACCATTTTTTAATCAAATTTCTACACCAAAATTTTCTACTTTCTTCTCTATTTTTCTACTCTAAGTTATTTTTTACTCTAAAATTTCCTACTTTTCTAAATGGCACAAATTGCAAATCGTGATTTGGCAACACAACTAGATTTTTCTAGAATCATTCTTGAAGCCGCAGTTAGTAAGATATGTCAAGGTTATAAGAAAATAGAGAATGAAAAAAAGAGGTCTTTAAGTTTTAGATGTTAACCAAGTCGCACCGAAAAGAAAAAGAAAAGTTTAAGGAAAGAAATATGAGGGTAAAGAAAATTTAAAAGTTAGTTGTACTTCTCACAAAACCATTAGAAAATTTAATTAGTTAATAAATGTAACATTTATAGTTTTATAAAAAAATAAAATTATAAACTAATTAGCTATTTACCTCAAAGATTCCCCAAAAATAATTCAAACTTGGATTGACGCACCGCAGAATTTCCGAGGCCGATGTAGATTGAAGATAACAGTGCAGACCCCCAATAAACCAATAGGTGTCATTAAGCTAGAATTTGGAAAGACATTGTCTTATCACGTATAACACAAACACTCTTTCAAGCTCAACACAGTGCACAACTTTCTCTTTTTCAGGATGGTCTTTCACTTTCTGTGCATAGCGTTTTAACCTAGAGACTCTGATTCCATCAACGTGGATATCTCTATACATATCATTTCCTTGTCATCCTCATTGTACAATACAAGGCGTTGTTTCCATCTATTTTGTCCTTGCCACTTTTGTTGGTCATATGGAACCATATCTCCTCGCAGAGTATTCCCGTCAACATATAAATATGTAACGGCGTAACTCCTACAAATAACATTTTAAAATTAATTTTCGGCTCTAAATTCTAAAGTTTGCATAATCTAAAGTTTACATCAATCTAATGTTTGCATATATAAAACCAAAAATAAAAATGCAGTAATATTAATTAGAAAACAAACAAACTTACCACATTCGAAGTCCTTAAAATAGAACGTATTTATAGTCTTCCACCAACGTTCTAATATTACTTGAACAACAACATTCTTGTGGTTCTTAACGTTTAACAAATATAAAGGTACCGCGGATATCTGCGGACTCTTTGTTGAACTGCCTCAGGAAACCACCCATACACGGTACTAAATTCAGTTAACCCACCTCTTAGCTTGATATACCGAGTTCTCTCTTGATGGCCTGATATATGACCTTCCACTACACCAGTGCCCGCAAGCTGTCTAACCTGATGGAACCCCTCATCTCTATCCTGAATCCAGTCCATTCCACTACTTGGGGCGCCTGTTGGTTGACCTTTTCTATTTCTTTTAAATTCTTACGAAACTCATTATGACAGAAGTTTTTTTTTGCAGTAATTTTTTCTTTCACTCTAGATGATTTTGGAGTTTTTAGATGTAAAATTGTGAAGGAGAGGCTAGCTATTTATAGGCGGTAGAGAGTCAATCGTAGGCGATAGGAACTATATCGAGCGACATAGTTCCCATCGCTTGGAGATTTTCCTATAGTGACGCACCTTGTTTGTCCATCCACTTAGCTGGACAAACTAGCCCATTTGATATGGGTGCATAGGACTTGACCTCAGTCCAAAATAAATCGGCACACTTCATATTTTTGGTTGTCCATCTAGATAGACACAGTTCTAATTCCTATATAATTTTTCCATATATACCTTTATTAATGATATTAGTATTACACTAAAGTGAATTTAATATTTCAAGTTTTCATCAAAAAGGAAGGGGTAATACATGAAATTTTTATAACTACATATATTTTATACAAACTTGTTTCATGCCTATATAAGTTGGAAAGAGGGAATAAGTCTTTATTCCCAAACAAATTGGAGTAGACTAGAAAAAAACACGAGGACACACATTGCTCTTGCATTTCCCAAGGAAATGACTGGTTTTCAACCAAAAAAAAAAAGGAACACGCGACTTCCCAATTTATTTAGAGACCCTAAATATGCAACCGTCCGTGACCCTAATCTGCCAAGTGACCCAAAATCAAAGGCAATTTGGCTGTTAATAATTTTTGTTGGACTGTTATAAAAACAACTCCAATAGAATTTTTTTGTGCTATTAAATTACGACCAATTGGGAATCCCTATATAAAATATAACAAACTGTTCTTTCATCTCCCACCTTGAACGTAACAAACCACACTTTGAATCGTCCACCACTTCTAAAAATTTCTTGGATTATTTATAGACATAGGCATACTTTTCAATCCGATAGAAAAATTTAAACCCAATTTTTTTTTTTTTGCACTTTGTAAATATAAGCTTTCATTCATGTTTCCATCCGACATAGTTATTTCAGTCGATTTCAATTAATTTCTCGTAAGTTTTTATAATTTTTTGTTGACCACGATATAATGAAACATATAAATTACAAATATTCCCTTTAGTGGAAAAAAAGTTTGTTGATACACGCGGATTAATGTCGTCCACCTATCTAGAAGCTATGAATCTCTAAGAAGATGGATGGTTTGGATTCAGCCTATGTATCTAGTTATGGAGCTGACACATGGTGAGATATAGTTCTCTATCTCATGGAAAAGAAAATCGTGTCTTCTATTTTTTTCCTTTCTTTCTTCTCCCTGGTTCTAAACTTTCTTTTCTTCTCTCAGGAAATGTTGCGACAGTTAGAATCTTAGGAGAAATAGAAGAGAGATCATGCACAGACACAACTAACACCTAATTTTCAAAATCAAAACCTTAACCCAAATCTCAAAATCAAAACCCTAAGTTTCCCCAACAAATGTCTTTAGATTCTAATTAACCCGATTCTACAAATGAAAACCATAAAGAAGTGGTAATTAAAGATCAATTTTCCACTTAAAATTGGCTGATGAATCCCAAAAAGAAAAAGTAATTTCTCTGGTGAATTGATCTGATGGTGATGTTAATTCCGTTCAAATATGATTTTTAGGGTGTAAACAAATTTTGGGGTTTTATTGTTTTAGATGTAATTGAAGTAATTTGAGTTTGTAAGTGGTGGAGAGTCGAACTTATTTGAGTTTATAATGGTTTGTAGTGGTGTTGAAAGTGTTAGTTTTAACTGGAGCATCAATAAAATTTCGATTATGAGTTAAAGTTTGAACTAGAAATTTTATTTGGTTTTTAATTAAAGGTTTAATAAGGGTTTGAACCAGATTTTCAGTTAGGGTTTCAATTGGATTTTTTATTTTGAATATTTGGTGGTGTTGGAGGAATTAAGGGTTGATGGCGGTGGAAAGCTATATGGGTTAATACCTCAATGGTGTTGAAATGGGATTTGCAAAGATAAAGAAAATTATATATTTGGGTTTAAGCTATATGGATTGGTATTGAAATGGGATTTACAAGGATAAAGGAATTTGTATTTTGGGTTTTTATTCTTCTCTTGTTTACTGATTGAATATTGCAGTTGAAGGATGTACTGTTTTTTATATGGTGGTAGATGTTGTGGCAGTGATGGTAGGTGTTTCTAGTCTGGATGATTGTTGGTGTAAATGGTAGTGGTGACAATTTTGTTAGTATCAAATTCATTGTAGTAAAAGGTGTTTGAAATAATGCTTCAAAGAATAAAGAGCTATAATGCAAAGCTTCTTACATTTTTTGAAGTTTTAATAGCCCGCCTATATTTGGTCCTACAAGGATTATTTTAGCCCTAATCAATTTTGCTCGGATTATTTTAGCCCTAATCAATTTTGCTCTCAACTAGAGAGTAGGATAAAGGTAGAGAGTAGGATAAAGGGTGTCTAATTAACTATTATAAAAATTATTAAATTATCCTCTACTTATTAATTACCCCTTAATACTTAAATCAAAATATAAATAAAAATTTATTTCCTTATTTCACTACATTCCAAATCAAACAAAATATAAACAAATAAAAAAACAAAAAAAAAGCTTTATATTTCCATCTTATTTTCCAAATACTAAAAACCCTAACATTAACTTTTTCAAAAACAAAATCCGATATTCCGAAGTTAAATATAAGGTAAATCTTTATAAACCCTTTCTTATAAAAGCATTTGTGATAGATTCATGTGTAGAAATCTTCATTTTCGTGAATTAAAGTCCTGAGTTTTTAAAAATCATTCGATGTGGATCCATCGAATGATTGTCATTTCATATTCCTCGTACATAGTAACCATTGACAGAATTGTTGGATACGGCAGATCATATCCAACTACTCTGGTTTTTTATTTTTTTTACTTTTTATATTGGAATCGTTGGATAAGAAACTTGATTATCTACCGATTCTAATGCTATCATATTTTTACCACTACCTGATGAGAATCGTTGGTTACTACAGACCATATCTAACGATTCTGAATATACAATTTTTTATGTTTTATAGGTAAGAGGAATCGTTATCTAGACATGCTGCCTAATCAACGATTCCTAATTGGTTTTTTTATGATAGCTTTTACAGTTAGATTAGGTGGATAAAGATGGTCTTATCCAACGAATCTATTTTGTTCATTTTATACATAATTTTTTGTTGGTGATTGAACTAGAGATTATTGATTGCTTGAACTACTAGTAGTTGTGTGATATTGTATTTTTTTGTTGATTATTGATTGCTTGAACCAGAGATTATTGATAGAATTTTTTGTTATTCAATTTGTTTATTTGTATAGCCATTATGGACGGTCGCAAAAGAGGTTATGGTCCAACCAAGTAGTGTGACATTGATAGGAGGCTACAGAAAAAGGTTAGCTGCGATTCTGCTGCCCCTTACAGACCAAATTGGATAAAGTCCTAGAACTTCTGCGTTAGCTAGAAATGGAGGAGCTTGAGGAGGTGATTGAAGTGGCATCCAACTTAAGAGAGGACATTTATAATGGAAGCTGAAGATTCAATCCTTGAAGAGGCTGCTGCTGAAGATGTTGCTGCCGTTGCTATTGATGTTGATGGTGGAGTTGATGGTGCTGCTCCTCCTGCGGTTGATACCTAATCAATGTTTTTAAGGCTTGTTGTATAAACTAAACTTATACTTGTTCCATTCATTAGTTTATGTTGTATTATTTGGATACTTATTTTTATTTTGTTTGTGAATGACTGGATGAATTTATGGTTTAATATGTTATATGAATGGTTTGAAGTTCGTTATTCCTTGTTACGTTAAATGATTGGTGGTAAATAATATTAAAAAAAATTTCAATTGTGATCCAGTATCGATGGATAATGCACATGCGTGTCCACCGATTCTAGCTGACCCTCTTGTAAAAATTATAGGTTTTTGCAATAGATTCAGAATCGGCGGACAAAACACTCATGTATCTACCGATTCTGAATGACTATCTGGTAAATATGAATCAGAATCGGTCGATACGTGTGTGTCGTATCCACCGATTATGAATAACTCATTTTAATTTTTTTTGCAGTTGTTTTTGCTTAAAAAAGTTCCAACAAGAATTCAAAGTAACCAAAGAGCAAATCCATTTCATTCATTAAGAGTGGTTGTTCAATATATGAAAGCTACAAACCATGGATATCCGAATAGTTCATTTGTTAACAAAATCCAAATACTTAATTCAACACATTGTACCCTTGATTTTTTCTAGCTCCACCAATTCATCCCAAAGTTTCATGTTGGGCTCGTATTTTTTCATCCATTCCGTAGAGGTGTTGTTGGTGAAACCTGGAAAATAAGTGAACCTACACAATGGAGGTAATGGACAATCTTCGCGTAGCCTAAGACCGACAAAATATATGTTGTTAATGTTGACTATAACAATTTTTCGATCCTTAAGAGATTCATCACACTTTATTCTCTTTGGTGTGAAGGTAAGAAATATTCCCTGACCAAAATAATGAACAACACAACTCCATGTATCCTCCTAAAGATGGCCATATTGAGGCATGGTCATCCAATTCTTATTGGTAATTGGTTCATCCCCCTTTGGACCTTGAACACGAGTAACCAATTCGTCAAACTCAACTTTTTTTTTTATCTTTTATTGTACCTTCCCTCATCATCGAGATGTAAAATTTCATGTCTTTTTGTAATCGTAAGGCCATCATCTTTCTAAAATATTGACATTGGGTTAGGTTCTCATCATCCGCCAAATTTAAATGAACTATTTGTTCGGACATAACGTGAAATCCACAATTTCCATCCCCATCCACGTCGTCGGTAGATAATACGTAAGGACGAATGATTGAAGGGAGTTTCGTAAGATACTCATGGAATATATAACACGTTTTATGGGGTCTACTCCACACATCCCTAGGTGTTACTTGATAATCAATTGCCTTTCTTATAGTCAACAACTCTTGTGGAGAATCCATGGACCCCTTTTGCATTTCTTCTCCTTTTAGTCGTACTCGTCTTGTACTCACTTGACTTTCTTGCGAAGGGACGATAAGAACCTTTTCCGTTCCTTGTGTTGCACTCACTTGACTTGCTTGTGCTGGAACATGGGAACGATGGGATCCTTTGATGCTTTGACTTGGATTGCTTCCCACCTGGTCCACTTTCTTGCTTCTTCGGGAAACCCCTTTTCTTTGGACAGAAGCGTCTTGATACATAACCTCGGTATAATCATTCCGTGAAGGGTCTCTTTGGTTACTCATATGCGCCTTAGACTCTTTCCTTTCTTGCTTCCTATCCACTTTGGTTGGTGGTCTACCCCTTGGCGGTAGCTTAGTTGGTTCTTCAACCAGTTGCATATGTGGGTGAACGACGAAGATCAAGTCGTACATCAAAATTTGTCGTTGCAAATTGTTTTTGTTGGAGTATCTCTCGATTGTTTTTCAACCAAGATCCATGTCTACAAATGATTCACTTACATCTTTCATCGGGCTTGGTGTGAAAGTAAGTTGCTTCCTAAATGGATCAATGAGCTCACACGGAATCCCTTGGGGGTTACTAGCAATCATGTGATGACACAGGAGCCCCATGAACGTCATCGTCTTACAAGAACAAACAATCTTCTTTCTTCCGTACTCGTTATCCTCAAAATACTTATAATCATTTATCATATAATGGATATCCCAATGCGTCACCGTATAAGAAATACCCCTTAGCAACATACTATAATCGGAGTACGTGGTCACAACTTTCATCCTACTCCCCTTCCATTTGGATCTGAACCTTGTTAATATCCTCCTTGGTGTATTGATGGAGATCTTCTTGTACCGTAACCATATTATTTTGACTCCATCGAAGTAGTTTTTTTAATCATCCATGAGACCCTTCCGCTATACTTGTCGCCTCATTCTTGTAATGTATATGTTGGTAGGTATACATGTACACAAAATTTTCTTTATGCGGCTCCAACAATTGCTTCACGCAATAAACTGCTATTTTCTCGGCAACCTTTGTCCAAACATATTTGAAACTCCTCAGATTAGATTTGTATTTTGCCTCAGACACCGAATGTACCATCAAATCCCAATGATGTTGAAAAGCTTTCCATTTTACTTCATTATCTTCGTACTCTTTGGCCATTCTTTTCTTCTTTTCTTCTCGTTCTTCTCGAGTTAGTTTAATAAGACGATCATCTTCAGCCTTCTCAGAAGCAGTACCTTTCTGTGGTTTTGGCCTCTGGATATGGCCCCTGCAATACGCTCTGATGTTGCATTGTATGTGCCATGTACAAAGAAATTGTTTGGCTTCTGGGAAATTCACCTCTATTGTATTTATTAGTGCTTGATTTTTATCCGTCACTATGATCTTAGGAATTTGATCGCTACGGTAAATCTCTTTCAAAGTTTCAAATATCCAAATAAAACTCACCTCATTCTCTCGATCCATAAAACCCCATGTCACCGAGAAAATTTGTTTGTCCGAAGTATGGCCACATATATTTAGTAACGACATGTTATACTTGTTTATCTTGTAAGTGCAATCCAACAAAACTTGATAGAAGCATTGATCCAATTGGATCATCTTTGGATGCGCCAAGAAAATACGAGTCACTTTGTTGTCCACTACATGCTTCTTCATTGTATAGTTATATTGCCCGTCTAACCACTGAGATTGTTTCATAAATGCTCTACAATCCCATTCCGTCCTCCTGATGCTTGCTCTTGCAATGTAGATTTTCCTCAAAGTGGACAAGTTCTTAAAATCATCCTTCTTGATTTTCCTAAGGATATTACTTGGTGTAGTTTCCTTCATCGACTTTGCCATTGCTTTTTTATGTGGTTTAAACCACAAATGGAAGAGTGTCCATTAAGAGATTACGGATCATCATGATTGTGATAACCATTCATCACTTTAGAAATCTTATATACACCTGTTTGTGGGGAAGAACGAATTAGAGGGTAATTCAGGTAAAATAGGGTGAGTAGGTGATAATTCGTTAATCCTTAAACATTTGTACTGTTGAAGTACTTTGTTTAGATTCGAGAGATCAATCTGTACAATCCTGGCCTAAACCAAGCAATGGTCATTCCAGTCTTGCTTCAGTCACAAAAAATGAGAAGGAGAAGTATTGGTCTTAGGGAGGGAAGCAAGAGAAGGTTGAGGTCAGAGTATCCGACTTTGTACGATGTACAGGATGTGAATAGCTATGAAAAATACTCTGTATGAGAAAGTTGAATGATCAAGCTGATATTAGACTTGTCTCAGTGTTTCACTTGTAATTGTTGTATTTCATACATGTTCAACTGTACCTTGTTCAATAAATTGAGAATTTATTTATATCATAGCTATTGTAACCACCTGACCTCTTCTCTGGAAGAAAGTGTCGATGGTTGAGTAACGGTGAAATGATGAAGGTGGAGAAGGTGCTGACAACTGCTCTTCACTTCAATTGAGGTTGACTGGACGATTACTCAACTTACCACTCCTCTACTCAACTATTGATCGATCTTTCCAGAATTTCCCTTTAGTGGGTGCACTGCTACACCACATGTCGTAGACCACTAGACAAAAACTATAATTAGTATCCCCCCGTTTGTGACATTTGATGTCTTGTGTGAATTTTTTAGTATTGGGTACTACTAACAATACTAAGTCGAATGAGACTTACTTAGTCATTTGATTAAAAACTTGTCTTGCTTGACTAGACTGATGAGCCTGTCTTGCGATATTAAACTGATGAGTCTGTCTTGCTTGACTAGACTGATGAGTCTAAACAACTAAATTAAAATAAATATATATTTATTTTTATATAAGGAGCAATGTGCTCAACTTAGTCAATTTTGCATTGACATGCTTATTTCGTAAAAATAAGTGTATGATGTTGAGCATGAAAAATTATATGTAAGGCCACATACAAAAACATATGTGAGAGAGGCCTCATACAAAAAATATAAACGTGAGAGCCCATAACTTTTGATAAATAAATTAGGGTTTTAAGCAAAACAAGATAATATTGAAGATTTAGCTCACAGACCGTAGAGGTTTGCAAACCCTACCAATCTGAAACCGTAAACTAAAAGGGTTTGCAAACCCTGTCCAACTGCTAGGGTGCCTATATATAGCCATTTATCTTAACCTAACACACACTAGGTCACAACTCACAACCAGTTTTGCTAATCCACTTCACGACCAAGTTCCCCCGGCGTCCATAAGTTGATGAATCGTGATAGAAGTCAGCAACAAAGAAGAATCTTAGGTTTTGCCTGTTTCTGTAGATATGGATAGAAGATGTGGGTTTTGAATTTCCTACCTGGGATTTGAACAAGAAAGACTAGAAAACAAGAGAACTAAGGAAACGAAGGATTGCAAGATTTATGGTTCAAAAGAAAAGATGAAGAAAGTTAGAAGATGAAGTTTTGGTTCTTGAGTTAACAACGAGTGGATTTGATGAGAAGAACTGAAAAATGGGTTATAGCTGAAATTGCTTTTGCCGCTGTTAGCTACATAAAAGATCAATTGCATATGAAATGGGTATATATGGCTCAGGTCAAGGAAGAAGGGAAGAATTGAATTTGTTTGTACTGCCGAGAGAGGAGAAGAAGAACTTGGTGAGGCACTGTTGGTTTTGGATCGAGTTAAAGATGATTCTGGGAAGTTGTTGTTGTTGTAAAGAGGGGTTTGATCACTTGTTACTGCCATTGAAGAAGAATAGCTTGATTTGAGAAAATGTTGTGGCCGGAAAAATAAGAGAGAAGATAATATCCCAAGTGAACCACTTTGTTGTTGGTGATTTAAATTGTGTGCCGTGACTAAACTTGAATGAATGTTTTAGATTGATTGTGATTGAATATTACAGGGAAGGATATTGAAATGGTTAGAATTGCCACCAATTCACAGATTATGCTCGATGAAATGCTTGAGTGAGACTTGGCCGTGAGTAAAGAATGCTTGAATTTCCAAGCCTAATTGGGTGAGAGAATGGAAAGGCTTGTCATTTTTGCGAGAATTACAAGCATATCAAGTTTATGAGCTTGATGAAAGCCTGGTTTGGATTATGGGCTATGTTTACAAGGGTTTTTAGAAGTACTTAAGACTCCATTTAGAATCCAACTTGGATTAAGAAGGTACAATTTTATTGGAAAAGGACTTCCACTAGGAAGAAAGCAATATAATAACAACTTCAATAAGAGAGGGAGACATCTAGGTTTTTATCTAGTTCTTTTAACTCTTCTACTTCTTTTTGTAGGTTCGTACGAGGAAGATTTCTCATATCTACGGTTTGCAATTTGTTTTCTTCTTGGATTCAATTGTGTAAACTCCGTTTTATGAGTAGTTAATTTTGTTATTGGTTAGGGGATAGTTAAATTTCGTAATACATGATTCTTTGAATTAATACATTAGTTTTGTCTTAATTTATCGATGATGATTCACTATTAATATCGACTTGTATGATTTGAGTGTTTTTTTCGTCGAATGGCCAATTAATTGAACTCACATTCATAGCTATAGCTAATTTAGGGTTTATTATAAGCAAAAGTGATACTCCTTGAATACAAGTTGCATAAATATGATTATAGCTTGTAGTGATATATCCTCGTAATCATATGTGAATCATGACCTTTGTTAAATTGAATTAGTGGTTTTCCATTCTCAATTGTATTGATTAGCCTAATTTTATGAATCTTAGTGCTCCTCGAGAATTAAACTTGATTGATGCTTTTTACACGTTAGGTTGTTCTCTTGGTAGAATTCATATTCACATCTTTTAATGTGTTCGTTGATGACTTGAGGAAATTTAAGGGATATTCTTACGATCAAGGTATTCTAGGGATTTTGATAAAACAAGATTAAATATCAATTGGTTAAATGAATCGCTTTGAACGTAAGAGTTGCATGAATATTGCTTTTAACTGAATCACATAAATTGGTTAACGGTGGAACCCTATGGCTCAACTCTTTCATATAATCTCGATATCATCTTCGTTTGAGTTATATATTTTTAGTATTACAAACTAGGTCTAAAATCAATCTCAACAAGTCTGATTAAGAACCTTTCTACCACTTGTCTATAATCACATAAATTTTTGGCGCCGCTGCCGTGGACTTGTTTTTAGATTTGTTTTAGGTTTTAGTTTTTAATAGTTTCATTTTTTTTATTTGTTTTATTTTATGTTTTTGGGTGTTTGTCTTTTCACTACAGGTTTTGGATCAAAAATAGAGGTTAAGCTAAAGATTTTGGTGTAAAAACTTGGAATCAAAAGATAAAGCGGAAAAGAACGAAGAACAGACAAAGATTTATTTTAGACTTTATTTATTTTTGTTAGTTTTTATTTTCCTTATTTTCTTGTTTTTGGACTTTTATTATTTTGTTTGTTTGCTTGCTTTTATTTTTAGTACTTTATTATTATTAAAAAAAAACATAAGTGCAAACACAATTTTGCATCTTCCTCAGATCACCGATTTTTAGGAAAATCCGTGGATAAGTAAGCTGAACCCGTGTCGTTGGCCTTATAGGAGTTACCAGCTGAAAGTACACAAGCCTTAACCTTGTACCTTTGACCAGTCTTTGATTGTAGGTATATTCTATTAAGGTAAACCAAGCTTACTTAAAATAGCGAACCCTGCATTTTCATGTGCACAATACTTGATAAACACTAGTATTCTTGCTTGTGTATGCCTCGTTGGATTCGTGTAGGAGATAGACTTGAAGAAAACGACCTATTTTGTTTAAGTCCGACCCGTTACACGGATTTAGGTGGTACATCTGTTTTCGACGAAATGGGTGACTGTGAGGTCCAGGTAAACAAGACCCTAAGAGATCGTATGAGCCCTTCTAGAGTAGTACGTGACACAGGAGTAGTTATCCCAGCCACTACTATCAAATTTGATATTAAAAATGGGAAAATTGGCATGCTTCGCATATTTAGGGGGTTGGAGAATTAGAGCCTGTATACCCACATAAGAGACTTCGAAATGATTTGTGAAACAATGAGTTATCCGAAATTCTCCAAAGATGTGCTTAGGTTGCGTTTTTTTCCCTTCTCTCTTGATGGTAAAGCCAAGGAGTGGTATCATTTTATTCCTTTTAAAACAATCACCACCTGGGACCGTGTTGTAGATGTTTTTGTTAAGAAAATCTACCCACAGCATAAAATTGTTGTTGTTCGTCAGTCTATTCAAACTTTTAAGAAGAAATTAGGTGATAATCTACACGATTATGTAGAAGGTTTAATGAATTGTCATACCAGTGTCCATATCACGGCTTTGAGAAAGCCCGCATGGACCAAATTTTATATGACGGCCTGGATAGTGAGACCCTTATGCAGATAGAAACAATGGGTGGTGGTGAATTCACCCTTCAGGACCCAGATAAATATTTTGACTCTTTCATCGAGTTAGATGAAAAACCTAGGAGGGGTTTCATCACTTGTTACTTCCATTGAAGAAGAATAACTTGAGTTGAGAAAATGTTGTAGCCGGAAAAACAAGAGAGAAGATAATAGCCCGAGTTAACCACTTTGCTATTGGTGATTGAAATTGTGTGTCGTGACTAAACTTGAATGTATGTTTTAGATTGATTGTGATTGAATATTGTAGGGAAGGAGCAAATTACCACCAATTCACCACGACTCATTTATAATAGAATTGCAAAGATTGTGCTTGATGCACTGCTTGAGTGAGACTTGGCCGTGAGTGAAGAATGCTTGAATTTCCAAGCTTAATTTGGTGAGAAGATGAAATGACTTTTCAGTTCCGTGAGACTGACAAGGATTTCAAGTTTATGGGCTTTATTAAAGCCTGGTTTCAATTATGGGCTATGTTTAAAAGGGTTTTTGGAAGTAGTTAGGACTCAATTTAGAATCCAACTTGGATTAAGAAGGTGGAATTTTATTGGAAAATGCATTCTACAAGGGAGAAAGCTATATAAGAGCAACTTCAACAAGAAAGGGAGACATCTAGGTTTTTACCTAGTTCTCTTCTCACCTCTTCTACTTCTTTTTGTAGGCTCGCACGGGGAAGTTTTCTCACATCTATGGTTTGAATTTCTTTTCTTCTTGAATTCAATTGTGTAAACTCCATTTTATGAGTAGTTAATTTTGTTATTGGTTAGAGAATAGTTAAAATTTTATAATACATAATTCTTTGAATTAATACATTAGTTTTGTCTCAATTTATCGATTATGATTCACTACTAATATCGACTTGTATGATTTGATTGTTTATTTCGTCGAGTGGCCAACTGGTTGAACTCATATTCATATCTATATCTAATTTAGGGTTTATTATACGCAAAAGTTATACTCCTTGAATACAAGTTGCATAAATATGGTTATAGCTTGTAGTGATATATCCTTGTAATCATATGAGAATCATGACCTTTGTTAATTGAATTAGTGCGCTTTCCATGTTCAATTACATTGATTGGCCCAATTTCATGAATCTTAGTGCTCCTCGGAAATTAAACTTGATTAGTTCTTTTTACACGTTAGGTTGTTCTGTTGGTAGAATTCGTATTCACATCTTTTAATGTGTTTGTTGGTGACTTGAGGAAATTTGCGGGATATTCTTGCTACATACTTCTATACAAAGTTTTATAGGACTTTTAGTATGTTAATATCATTCAGTTGAGCATGAATGTTGACATAAGGTAATTTTAATCGTATCTGTAGTTGGTCATAAATATAGAGAGAGGACGAGGATGAACATCTGAGAGAGGACATGGATAAGCACTGGTCTAAAATATCTGTGCATAATTTCGAGGTTTAGTGTTTCTCAGAATCAAGTGTTGAGACATAATTTTATTATTTTACCCTTGATAAAAACCCACTATCTACATTAAGTCCCATGCTTAGCACGGAACGAGTAATATTGCGTGGTAAGCACTGGATGTTGACATGTCAGAAGATAAAACGAAATATAATTTGATAGTTCAATGGTAAGATATTACCAGAAAATTACTAATCAACTTGGACTTTGATTAAGCAAGGTAGAAAACCCTTTTGAATAGACAAGTAGAGATCCATGGAAAAACAAGACTTGGAATTGGTCGGACAAGTATAACTATATGGATAAACGAGGAAGCACATCTGGGCAGATAAGCATGGGCATGATAGGTACGACTAGCATGGAAGAAGGACCAAATCCCTTTATGAACAAGTCTAGCTGGAATATTATTTATTTATTTTATTCTTAATTAGGAAAGTTTTTCTTTTTCTATAATTATACTCTTAGGTATTTGGAGCATTCTTCTTCTACCGTAACAATCAACGGGAAGGTCTTTGAAATATTAGTTGGTTTTAAAGAGTGTTAAGGCAATGCTGTGATAGACACATTTATGTGTCTTATTTAAGCTCATTTCTATATTTCTTTTTATCAATTGTTGTACTAATATTATCATTTTATGTGTTTGTAGGTATTTTTTGGAAATAAATATTTGTGGAAAATACGTGGCTCGAAAAGTGTTGAAATCACTTAGAAAAAGTGTTAAAAGCACCCCAAATAAATTACTAAAGGCGCTCATGCAAATGATAAAGGCACCCACCTTCCTAATTTATATTTGAACTTGGCGGGAAGATATCTCTCTCGATCTGTGACAAGTAATTCACGTGATATTTTGGGATAGTTTCAAATACTAATGACAAGATATACTCTTGTACACACAATCAAGACCAAATCAGAAGCAAATCGAATAATATCTTGGTAATAGTTGTTTCCCGCTAAAAAAAATAAAAAAATATATACTCGGAGTTGGTACGAGTTTGTGAAAACAAAATTTCTCGACAAAGCAACAACTAAAACAATAGAATCAAGAGATGTTGTTCTCGTACCTTAAAAATAGAAACAAATCAAAATCATGGAAGAAAATATTCTCGAGTTTTATTGCCGAGATTTTTTCTCATTGAAGAAAAAAGATATTGAGAAGATTTGAGAACCTATCGTATGTTCTAGTGTCTATAGAGAGGTTTGTTGAAGAGTTAAGGGGGGGCTATCTCTGCTAGAAAAAAAAAGAAATCAAAATCCTAAAAAAATCATGATCGTGATGAAGAAGATGAAGAAAGCGTTGCTAAAAGGTTGAAGATTCCGTGGCCAAAAGGTTGAAGTTTCTGTTGCTAAAGATTTTAATCTTTGCAACATTTATCTTCAGTTTGCAACATTCACTTTGTAACAGCGAGTCTGCAACTCAGAAACATCGTTGCAACTTGCTGCTTTTATTATTTTCTCATCTTTCAAACACTTTTTGAGCCATGTATCAATAATTTTAGGTTGTTTTGAGCGTGATGAGATGAACCCCATCACTGGGACAATGAAAGAAGCTATTTTTATGGTAATATCTATTTAATTAGTTTATGTAATTTTTTTTGTAATTATTTGCATTGAATAAAAATTGGAATAATGGTTTTTATTAAATATTTGTGTTTTCTCTTGATGGTGCATGCTTGGTCTAGGATTTTTGATGCTTCATGCTTGCGATTTACATCTATTCTTTTAGAAATCTACTATAGACAATATTTTAGAATCACTTTGAACGTAAGAGTTGCATGGATATTGCTTTTAACTGAATCACATAAATTGCTTAATGGTGGAACCCTTTATCTCAACTATTTCATATAATCTTGATATCATCTTCGTTTGAGTTTTATATTTTTAGTATTACAAACTAGGTCTAAAATCAATCTCAACAAGTCTAAGTAACGAACCTTTCTACCACTTGTCTATAATCACATCAATTTTTGGCGCCACTGCCGGGGACTTGTTTTTAGATTTGTTTTAGGTTTTAGTTTTTAATAGTTTCATTTTTTTTATTTTTTTTGTTCTATTTTACGTTTTTGGGTGTTTTTCTTTTCACTACACGTTTTGGATCAAAAAGAGAGGTTAAGCTAAAGATTTTGGTGTAAAAACTGGAGTCAAAATATAAATCGGAAAACAACAGAGAAAAGACAAGGATTTTTTTAGAATTTATTCATTTTTGTTAGTTTTTGTTTTCCTTATTTTTGGACTTTCCTTATTTTGTTTGTTTGTTTGCTTGCTTGCTTGTATTTTTAGTATTTTATTTATTATAAAAAAAAACACAAGTGCACACACCATTTTGCACCTTCGTCAGATCACCGATTTTTAGGAAAACCCATGGATAAGTAAGCTGAACCCGTGTTGTTGTCCTTATAGGAGTTACCAGCTGAAAGTCCACAAGCCTCAACCTTGTACCTTTGTCCAGTCTTTGACTGTAGGTATATTCTATTAAGGTAAACCAAGCTTACCTAAAATAGTGAACCTTGCATTTGCATATGCACAATTCTTTTAAACACTAGTATTCTTGCTTGTGTATGCCTCGTTGGATTCGTGTAGGAGATAGACTTGAAGAAAACGACCTATTTTGTTTAAGTCCAACCCGTTACACGGGTTTAGGTGGTATATCTGTTTTTGACGAAATGGGTGAGCGTGAGGTCCAGGTAAACAAGACCCTAAGAGATCGTATGAACCCTTCTAGAGTAGTATGTGACCCAGGAGTAGTTATCCCATCCACTATTGTCAAATTTGATATTAAACCTCGAACAGTTGGTATGCTTCGCATATTTAGGGGGTTAGAGAATGAGAGCTCGTATACCCATATAAGAGACTTCAAAATGATTTGTGAAACAATGAGTTATCCGAATGTCTCCAAAGATATGCTTAGGTTGCGTTTGTTTCTCTTCTCTCTTGATGATAAATCCAAGGAATGGGATCATTTTATTCCTTCTAAAACAATCACCAACTGGGACAATCTTGTAGAGGTTTTTGTTGAGAAGTTCTACCCACACCATAAGACTGTTGCTGTTCATCAGTCTATTCAAACCTTTAAGCAGAAATTAGGTGTAAACCTACACGATTATGTAAAAAGGTTTTAATGAATTATTATACCAGTGTCCACATCAAGGCTTTGAGAAAAACCACATGGCCTAAATGTTATATGAGATCCTGGATAGTGCGGCCTGTATGCAGGTAGAAACAATGAGTGGTGGAGAATTCACCCTTCAGGACCCAGATAAATATTTTGACTGGTTCATCGATTAAGCTGAGAAAACTAGGCAATGGGCTTTAATGAGAGAACCATAAATATCTAGGACTCTTGTCCATATGGTTGATAGAGTTGATAATGGGTTAGATATCCTTAGGCGTCTAGGGGCCTTAACGATGAATTATGGGTCAAACCATGCTAGATACGAAGGGAAAGCCCATGCTCTTTATAACAACTCTAGGTTTGAAAACTGTCATAAATTTGACCCATATTCAGATACCTAGAATAACCCTGGTTGGAGAAACCATCCTAATTTTTCCTGGTCTAAGGGAAAAAATCAAAGTCAGTCTAGTAATACTCAGGATCCCCCAGGTTTTGTCTATATTAAGAATCCTTCAGGTCCTGCCCAATTTCCGAACTCGTCCGATAAGAGAATCATGAGCTTAAAAGATTTTCTCTCCATGTTAGCTCTTAGCACTGCAAAGTTTCAGCAATCTATTGAACAAAGTTTACAAGATATGGCTCAGGCTAACTCTCAGGCCATTTCCGATTTATGAAATCAGGTTAGTCAGCTGAATGAGTCTTTGAGAGAAAAGAATACGTTTCTTATTCATATACAACCTAATCCTATAGGAATCCATGAAGTATCTTCTGGAGACAAACTTTTCAATCATGTGAACTCTGTTACAACCCTTAGGAGTGGAAAGGTAGTTGGCAACAAGTTAACCATGCCTGATAGTAGACATTATGTAGTTCCACCCTCTACTTCCCAAGAGAAGTCTGTGGATGAAGAGACTGAAACAATCTCTAAAGAGTCTAATACAGTTCTTGATAGGATTACCTTTGTGCCTAAATCCACATACCCACAGTTGTTAGTTCCAACATAGAAGGAATCGAATTTCAACGAGAGAATGAAAATATTTAAGCAAGTGAACATCAATATTCTGTTATTATAAGCAATTAGGAAAATGATTTCTTATGCCAAGTTCCTTAAAGATCTTTATACACGAAAGTGTAAGCTTAATGTGCATAAGAAAGCCTTTTTAGCTGGTCAAGTAAGTTCAATCCTTTTAACCAAACACCACCTAAGTATATAGACCCTGGATGTCCTACCATATCTTGTGTGGTTGGTAATCACGTAGTTTATAGGGAATTGGTTGACTTAGGATCTAGTGTTAACTTACTCCCGTATCATGTGTACACCAAATTAGGTTTTGGTAAGTTAAAACCGACCAAAATGATACTACAGTTAGATGATAGGTCTGTCAAAGTCCCTCGTGGTGTCATAGAGGATTTTCTTATTGAGGTTGATAGGTTCATATCGAGTGGATTTTGTTGTTCTAGATATCCAGCCTGTTCAAGACCAAAGTGCTCAATACCGGTGATTTTAGGTCGCCCCTTTTTAGTCACATCAAATGCTATCATCAACTGTAGAACATGACTCATGAACATATCTTTTGGTAATATGAACACTGAGATAAATGTCTTTAATGTTACTAGACAGTCTTCAAAGATGGATGATTTAGAATAGGTGAACATGATTAGCACTTTAGTTCATGACCCTTTAGCCTGCATTGTGTTTGACAATCAATTATTTGGTGAACCTTTCAGTAAATCAGAGGAAGTCGATAAGGATTTCTTTGATAATATATTATGTGATTTTGATGATGGTGTTTGTTTAGATGACCAGTCCACAAAAGAAAACGGGTATTGTGCTAACCTTACGAACCTTAGAATCCAACCAATAGTTTTTGGTCCATTTGAGAGTAATATTTACCCTAAGTTTGGGGGTATTGATGATTCTTGTGATCATCAATTATCCTTATTTGAAGTCCCTAACTTGGGACTCGATCTTATCGAATCTAAGGTATTACTTGAGTTTTTTCAGACTCCACAACCCGATCCTCCTAATACTTCCAATGAGGAAATCTAGCTACTAGAGACCCGTCATTCGGATGAACTTGTTTATCTAGACACTCATATGGAATATAAATGGGCATCCCAGATAAACCCAATTGTCTTGAAAGAAAACTTAGATAAGGTTGTGCTCAGTTTGTTTATTTGTCTGATTCAGTACATGTGTCTTATATTGGTGTCAAATTTATTTGGTATTTTTGACCCACAGTTGTTTCGGCTATTGGTATATGATTTTGAAAGATGATTATCCATTTTATAGTATTTGTTGTCTGGAGGAAAACTTTAAACTTAGCACTTCTTCAGAGGTAACCCATGCTCATGCGACACGATAATATCCTTATTTTACTTATTTCTTCAATTGGTAACAGTTTCTCCGTGTTCATGTTTTTAATCATTTATTTTTAGAACATTGAGGACAATGCTAGATTTAAGTTTGGGGGTACAGGAGAAACTTTTAGTGCAACAATAAAACTCCAAAATTTAGAAACATGAACTATTCAGGATGACAGTGACCATTCTAAGTAGATGGAAACAAACTTCTTGGATGTAGGAGTTTAGGGACCCAACTAAATAGTAATTCATAAAAGGACATAGCTCAGGTGTTAGAAATAACATGATAGTCGTCACCATATCACGTTCTGTTTTTATTTTTGCAATTTTTTATGTTTCTCTAAGTGATTTGGTTGCTCACTAGTATCGCCTTGTTGCCTCCAGGATGAAGTGGACTGATTGAGATCAAGCCCTATTATTTCAATTGAACTCGACCAATAAAATAATAAAAATACTTAGATAGCAATATGTGTATGTTCTCCCTGTCTTCGTCGCCTAAGCAAGCGTGGAACGCAGGATCCATGAGAACTATCATGTAATCTGCTGACAAGGAGCATGCGCTTAGATTCAAAAAATTTAATCATGTTGTCTTAAAAATAAATAAATAAATAAATAAATAAATAAATAATTGTGTATATCCAATAAACCGACTGTTTGGGCACTTGTATATACCATCCGAGTTGATATTAGAATTAGGATTCATACCAGTGGGTGCGTATCTCAATCCATCTTGGCATGATGTTCATACACATATTCTGGGAAAAACCGTTCGCCTTAGTCAAGATGCGCACACTTCTATATCCATATCCATCTTCTGAATTTATTCATGTGATTGTGGTTTGTTAAATTCCGAGTATCGTGGTCCATTGTACGACTATCTGAGTAGTGCTTTATTTTCTTATATATGAATTTTAGTACGCTTGAGTACAAACTCGTGTACAACAATTAGATTCAGAACAGGATAATTCCTCCCATAGTCAAAGAATTTAGTAGCCAACTAAATAGCGTGTTTAGTGTCTTCCCTCAATCGTTCACAAGTAGTTAGGCTTTGAAGTCAAATATTTTGTGGGTATATCTCTTGTAAATCCTCACGAGATAAAACTCGTATGATAGGGTCACCTATGGGTTCAAAGGCTTGTTGCACACGCTAAGTGCAATCATGATACTTGCAACAATGAGTTAGGATTTTTATTTTCTAGATTAGATTTTCCCAAGGACTAGCAAATAATAATTTTGGGGGTATTTGATAGACACATTTATGTGTCTTATTTGAACTCATTTCTATATTATTTTTTCTCAATTATTGTACTAAAATTATTATTTTATGTGTTTGTCGGTATTTTTGGAAATAAATAATTATGGAAAATACGTGACTCGAAAGTGTTGGAAGCACCCAAAAAAATTGTTAAAGGCACCCCCGATAAATTACCAAAGGCACCCCCAGGAAAATTGATAAAAGAACTCATGTAAATGATAAAGGCACCCACCTTCCTAATTTATATTTGAACTTGGAGGGAAGATATCTCTCTCGATCTGTGACAAGTAATTCACGTGATATTTTGGGATAATTTCAAATATTAATGACAATATATACTCTTGTACACACAATCAAGACCAAATCAGAAGCAAATCGAATAATATCTTGGTAATAGTTGTTTCCCGGTAAAAAAAATAGAAAGAGATATACTCGGAGTTGATACGGGTTTGTGAAAATAAAATTTCTCGACAAAGCAACAACTATAGCAACATAATCAAGAGATGTTGTTCTCGTGTCTTAAAAATAGAAACAAATCAAAATCATGGAAGCAAATATTCTCGAGTTTTATTGTCGAGATTGTTTCTCATTGAAGAAAAAAGATTTGAGAAGATTCGAGAAGCTGTCGTGTGTTCAAGTATATATAGAGATATTTGTGGAAGAGTTGATGGGGGTTGTCTCTGCCAGCAAAAAAATAATAAATCAAAATCAGAAAAAAAAAATCTTGATCGTGATGAAGAAGATGAAGAAATAGTTGCTAAAAGGTTGAAGATTCCGTAGCCAAAAGGTTGAAGTTTCTGTTACTAAAGCTTTTAATCTTTGCAACATTTATCTTCAGTTTGCAACACTTACTTTGTAACAGCGAGTCTGTAACGCGAATACACCGTTGCAAACTCGCTGCTTTTATTATTTTCTCTTCTCTTCATCCTTCAAACACATTTTGAGCCATGTATCAATCTTTTTAGGGTGTTTTGAGCGTGATGAGCTAAACCCCATCACTGGGACAATGGAGGAAGCTGTTTTTCCAATAGTTTTATGGTAATATCTATTTAATTATTTTTTTCAATTCTTTTTATGATTATTTTCATTGAATAAAAATTGGAATAATGATTTTTATTAAATAGTTGTGTTTTTTCTCTTGATGGTGCATGCTTGGTCTAGGGATTTTTGATGCTTCATGCTTGCAATTTACATCTATTCTTTTAGAAATGTACTATAGGCAATATTTTAGAATCACTTTGAACGTAAGAATTGCATTAACATTGTTTTTAGCCAAATCACATATATTGGTTAATGGTGGAACCTTTTGTCTCAACTGTTTCATATAATCTTGATATCATCTTCATTTGAGTTTTATATTTTTAGGATTACAAACTAGGTCTAAAATCAATCTCAATAAGTATGAGTAATGAACCTTTCTACCACTTGTCTATAATCACATCATGATATCGTCAGAATACTATGATGAGTGTTGAAGCAGTGATGACGTCAGAACACTAAGATGAGTGTTGAGGCAGTGATGCCGTCAGAATACTGAGATGAGTGTTGAGAAAATGATGTCGTTAAATCACTGAGACGAGTGTTAAGGAAGTGATGCCGTCAGAACACTGAGACGAGTGTTGAGGCAGTGATGCCTCAGAACACTGAGATGAGTAGACGAGTGTTCAAGGAATTCTCTTGTAGGGGTTCCGTGACTTGAGACAAGTTCAATATTGCTCAATGGGAGCCTTAATGAATACAGAATAATAGTAGGTCCATGAAACTCAGCTGAGAGTTGGACATGGATGATTTCAGTATTGTATTATTGATAAATATTCATCAAGTACTAAAGGTTTATATAGATACTGTGAATACAATAATGAATCAATATTACTCAATATGAGTCTTAATATTGATATGTATATATAGAACATGTTCAAGGGATTCCGTTACAGAATTGTTGCACCTAGAAAAAGTTTCGAGTTGCCATACACCAGTGGACAATCCACCTAGGATCTAGTTTATTCAAGAACAAGGCCAAAATGGCACAAGATTATATTCTGGATATTTTGTATAGTCCGAGAATATCTGAGAGGAGCCGTAACAAGGACCCATGTGATTCTGAGGACAAAGTTGCTATACTAGTAGGCAATCCATCTAGGAGTTGGGGTATCCATTCAGGAACAAGAATATGTTCTGGATGTATATTATGTATAGTCAGAGAATATCTGGTAAGGAATTGTAACCAACACCAGTAGTATTCTGAGGAAAATAACGCTCTATACTAGTTGACAATCCATCTAGGAGTTTTCCAACCAATGTAAATTATACAAATATTATATATATATATATATATATATATATGTATAGGGAGAGAGAGACCGGATGAGCACCTGCCTTAAAATTCTTTGCAGAATCATGAAGTTTGATATTGACGAAAATAAAATAACAAGGATTAGTTGTTAGATATTACCAGAGATATAACAGTAGGCTTGAACTCTGAATATCGTCACGTTGATGGATATGCAAGTGAGGAATGATTGACAGAGATGTATAGAGGTGCAGTGTCATTATCTAGGATGCATCATCAGCAGTTTAGGCATTTAAGTACACCATGCTAGTTCAATAGTTGGATATGCAACAAAAGAGGTCGTGGCTGGAAGGACAGAGAGAAGAGACCATATGCCTGGACGAATAGATGAGGAGGCATGGATGGACAGACATGTGAGAGGACCCTTGGGAGTATCCATCACTTCACAGATGAGGTTTGCTTTCCATATCAACTATTCCCTCTTTTATTTGCATTAATAGTGTCGTTAAAGCCTAGTTTTGATGACATTGCTACTCTGGATGAACATGAGCGTCCCTCCCTCACCAGTTGGTTCTTTCCTTTGCTAGCATCGTCTGCTTTTGGGAAGGACGAACTTGACTCTATGGTTTGTCTCCAATTGGCAGTCTAGTGTTGTTGGAGCATGTAAAAGAAGTGGTATATGCCCACTCTATATGTGATAAGAAGAATGAGCAAGTTCTCTAGTTGTATCACGGCCTTGGTGTGAAGAGCTTCTGTTGATCACGCCTTGTTATTCTCACTGCTGGCATTGAGTGTTACTGACTTGATTCTTAGGTCACTAAAGTTGAATTGATCTTGCCAACGAGATCAAGTACCCAAGTTTTGAACGGTCAGGAGGTTCTTGTCAACAAGTCAAAGGGATGATACTAATTTAGTTCGCATGTAGGTGACAACAATGGTTAAGTGATGTTGCATCTTATGAAGAAAGTGTATTGGGTTTCATGCTCCGTCATGTTAATGTTTATGTATAAAGTCTTCAAATAAGTTGAGGAGGTAAATGCAATTCGATGAAGACTGAATTTGTCATGAAGTTGATGTTGTAAGGAGTTGCAAGCAGTAGCAGGTAGTTGTAGACAAGAGATGGAACGCCAGTGAATGTGAGATGGCAACTCGAGTTATAGGTGGCAGCATCAAGGTGGAAGACAGGAGACTATTGACGAACCTAATAGTTTTCTTGATGTAGAGAAAAATCCATCTTAGGGGTGCTTTATTATCGACTTTATGTGTTGATAGACACATTTTAGTGTCTAAATTGCACCTTAATTTCTAGTGA
>JAJJMC010021344.1:432655-572173 GCA_023531435.1 Papaver californicum | reverse complement strand
AGTTCGAGAATCGAACCTCTTTTTACCACTATATAAAATCACATCAACAACCATCAAAGTATGATATTCTTCTAGGTATAACGGAAGTTCATCTAGTCTCCCTGGTTGGTTAATATCTTTCTGTAGATGTGGAGATGTCCCTGCAAGTATCATGGGAATTTTTACCTGGTTAGTGTGGAGCCGTGAGCATCCCACCACCTCATAACCCATATTTTCTTTGGTGATATAAGACTTGCCTTCTTTATGAGCTTTCCCCATTGTTATCCCAAGGATGATATAACCTTTCGCTTCTATTGATTTACCTTCAAGGTCTTCGATCATCATTGGCGAGTAGATGGCTTCCTGTTGAGTGACTGTTGCAGCTTTTAGTATCTTGATAGAGATGATGGTTGTGCCTTCGAGAAGTACAGAAGTTCACACATGCACTCCATGTGAGTTTGGGCAGTTTGGTTGATAGGTTCAGCAGAGGTAATGAAGCTTCTGATAGGGAGAGGGTTTTTATGTATTCCTTCAGTCCCCAAGTGCAGCTCTCTTAAGATTTGTTATTTCTTGTTATGTTGGTGGATATTGAATGAGAGGTAACTTAATGGTGTTTCATGTGTCCACATTTATAAGAGTTGGGGAAATCAGGAGAGCTGGATCTTTCCTTGGCTTTTTTTTTCGACGTCGAGCCGATGATGGAGCTATAACTGGTATCGTTTTCCTTCGATGTGGTTTGCATGCCTGTGATGTTGGAGTTAAAATATGTGCTGGCGTTGCATGCTTGTGTTGTTGTATGGTGCTGAAGCCTTCTTTTTGCCTCCTTCAATCACAACATCCACAGATGGTTGAATGTTGTACCGCTTACTTGTGAGTCATTTGTTAACACAAGTCTCAAAGGTTGCTTCACTCCTAGCAGGTCTGACTCTTTCCATCAAAGCAGGTGTAGTTTTAGTTGATTGTCTGAGTCTGGGAAAGAGCTTTTTGCATCAGGAGCATCAACGTTGGTAGTAGTAGGATTGGTATTGCGAGTTACTTATTGAACCTGACCTAAGATCATCCGCTTCTGAAACTGAGAAAAATCAAGAGATTGAACAATTGAAAACTTACAACTGAGATATCAATCTCCCACTGTGGTCGCTAAAATATTTATGGGGAAGAATGAATTAGAGGGTAATTTAGGAAAAGTGGGGTGAGTAGGTGATAATTCGTCAATCCTTAAACATTTATACTATTGAAGTACTTTATTTAGATTCGAAAAATCAATCTGTACAATCCTGGCCTAAACCAAGCAATGGTCGTTCAAGTCTTTCTTCAGTCACAAAAAATGAGAAGGAGAAAGGTTGGTCTTAGAGAGGGAAGCAAGAGAAGGTTGAGGTCAGAGTATCAGAATATGTAGGATGTAATGGATGTGACTAGCTATGAACAATGCTCTGTATGAGAAAGTTGAATGATCAAGCTGATACTAGGCTTGTCTCAGTGTTTCACTTGTAATTGTCGTAGTTCAGACTTGTTCATACTTGTTCAGTAGTTGTACATGTTTAGATATGACTTCTTCTCTGGAAGAAAGTGTCGATAGTTGAGTAGCGGTGAAGTGATGAAGGTGGAGAAGGTGCTGAAAACTGCTTTCCACTTTAGTTGAGGTTGAATGGATAGTTGCTCAACTTACCATTCCTCTACTCAACTGCTAATCGATCTTTTCAGAATTTCTCTTTAGTGGGTGCACTGCTGCACCACATTTCGTAGACCACCAGATCAAGACCCTAATTAGTATCCCCCCAATTCGTGAGATTTGATGTCTCGTGTGGATTTGTAGTATTGAGCACTACTAACAATACTAAGTCGAATGAGACTTACTTTTTCTTTTGATTAAAGACTTGTATTGTTTGACTAGACTGATGAGCTTGTCTATCTTGACTAGACTGATGAGTTTGTATTGCTTGACTAGACTAATGAGTCTAACAGACTAAAATAAAATAAATATGTATTTATTTGTTTATAAGGAGCAGTGTGCTCAACTTAGTCAATTTTGCATTGACATGCTTGTTTTGTAAAAATAAGTGTATACTGTTGAGCAAGAAGAATTATATGTAAGGCCACATACAAAAACATATGTGTGAGAGGCCTCATATAAAAATATATAAACATGAGAGGCCATAACTTCTGATGAATAAATTAGAATTTTCCTAATTTATGTAGAAGAGAAAGAATTTTAAGTCAAGACATTCACGTTAAAAGAAGAAGGGCAGTCTGTCACGCTTTGGTCAAGAAGCAAGACGTCTTATGTTTTACTCTTTAGTCAAAGCCTCACCTGTTGAGGGAAAAAGAGTAAAACATTAATTTTTAACAGAAGCAAGTCGTGTGAATTTGGCTTCTGAGATGAAGACATACGAATCTTTCCTTTAAGAAGAATCACATGAGCTTAGATCTTTATTTATGGCGCACTCATTGGAAGGCAAGAGAGTTAAAGACGACTCTCTTCAAAATTAGGGTTTGAATTTATATGTTAAGAAGCAAGCATCTCACATTTTATTCTTTGATCAAAGCCTCACCTGTTGAGGGAAAAAGGGTAAAATACCAAATTTGTCAAACATCAAGAGTCCAGGTTTTACTTTTGTGCTCATCCTCACATGTTGAGGGTAAAACGGTAAAATTTCAAATTTGTAAAGAAGCAAGTAGATCATATTTTACTCTTTGATCAAAGCCTCACATGTTGAGGGCAAAAGAGTAAAATACCAAATTTGGAAGGAAGCAGGACGTGTGAACTTGGTCTTTGCTCATAGGCATGCAATTTTTTTTTTAGAAGAAAGACGCATATACTAGCAAGATATACACGTCAAGAGCAAAAGGTGGGCGTGCCTTTTTTTCTTCTTCAGAATTAGGGTTTTATAGTGTTTTTGGTCATGGATACAATACACACATGTTTCAAAGCCTAAGCAGGAAAAGATTTGTCTCACCTAAGATAGACAAGGTAAGGGGGTATCATCCCCTTGGACTTGGATGGACGAGAGATTTCTTGTGAAATTTCTTCATCAAAGAATTCAGATTTAGGGTTTTCGCTGAAAACGCTGTAAAATGTTCATACATAGTCCATTTTCAATGATCTACCAAACTTTTTGATGCGCGAAAGACCATCTCACTCATAACTCTGAAGGATTTGAGTTTTTATTTCGTTAAGAGCCTCACAAAGGCAAAACAGACAAAAGTCGGGAAGAATTCAGGAATTTTTTAACTGGAGATAGTTGAGAGTTTTGAACATATCCCTTAGACCATTTTTCCGATTGATGTGATATTTTAGTATGTTGTAGAAGACATCCATACGAAGAGTTTGGTATATAATTTATCCCTTAATTCATTATAAATTTCTCCTAGATCACAACTTTGTATAAGGTCGTGTAGAATTGCACCTGAGGAGCTTAATGCAAAAACGTGTTTTTAGGCCTCTAAGCTACTTGCTTGCGTCAAGTAAATAGCCCAGAGGCCTAAGAACAATTCTGGCTTCATATATAAGTATAATTGTGGTACTTTAGTCAAGTAAATTCATATGTAACTTGCTACATACTTCTATACAAAGTTGTATAGGACATTTAGTAAGTCAATATCATTCAGATGAGCATGAATGTTGACATAAGGTAATTTTAATCGTATATGTAGTTGGACATACATATAGAAAGGGGACGGGGATGAACACCTGAAAGAGGAAAGGGATAAGGACCTGTTTAAAAACTCTTTGCAGAATTTCGGGGTTTAGTGTTTCTCAGACTCAAGTCTTGAGACGTAGTTTTACTATTTTACCCTTGACAAAAACCCACTATCTACAACACCATCGCGTTTATGCACTATAATCTTAAACTGACACTCATGCTTCTTTGAATTTAGTAATGTAGACCCTCTGCGTCCTCTTCACATACGGTTTTTCCTTTTCCCAGTGATTTTCAATCTTGTCATTTCTCTCGCAGACAATTTCCAAACGATCATGCCTCGAACGACGGCCAAAGACTAATACTTGTTTGATCTCCATCCCTTTGTCCACAAACCATTGCTTTGCGTCGTCTCTGTTTGCCCACACCAAATCAGTGTAGTAGTGGTCAGAAGTATCAGGCCCATCTGAGACACGGGTTCAGGTTGATCGTCGCCGAGTGTTTGAACAATCTACAATATATATCGAAAAAATTAGGCTAACATAATCGGTAGACATGGAACAATCATACGAAGAATTCTAAAGAGTCGTCCTTTATGTCCTCCCATATCGACCAATTCTTCATTGTCTATATTTTTGAAAAAAAATCCTACCGGCTGGAATCGGCACATGTGAACTGACTTGTGTGGCGATTCTAGCATTCAACAAAGTGGAGCTTTTTGGACACTTTTTCAATTAGAATCGGCAGATATAACAACACTTATCGACCGATTCTATTCTTGGAGAATTTTCGGAAAATCTCCAAGGGATGGAACCGGTCGATAAGTGAGTCCATAAATGTCTATTTGACCTACCAATCCCGCTAAAATATACACCAGAATCGGTTGTTTTTCATGACTATATCCGCCGATTCCGGTTCATATTCTCCAGAAGATATAAAATCGTTGGATACGATTTCATCGTATCCAATGATACTGGGTATAAAGTAGCCCAGAAAAAAACTCAAAATTTTGCAACAAATCCACCTTTGGGCGATTATAAGGTTGAAAAACATGTTTGGAGATCCTAAGAACGTATACCTGACGATTGGAAGTATTAAAACCTTCATTTTCCTTAGATTCTTTGTTTGCTTGAGTAAATTCATCAAATATGCCTTGGTTTACAAGTTCTTGTTCATCCAACAAATAATACAAATTGCTAGGATCAAACTCTCTTTCGTAATCTGATTGGTGATACATAGATGCAACAACTTCTTCATCACCACTAGAATCTACATCGTCGCTATAATTTTTCATCTTTACTACCATATCACAAAACCCTAGTTTTCCCCAACTTTTTCTTCTTCTTCTACAAACTTTGAAAAAAAAAAACTCTACTCTAATTCTTACCATCTAACATTAACTATAATCCAATTTTAATCACCAACTAATTTAACTAACATTTGAATTAATTAACACTAATCAATACAAAATAGAGATGACACAAATATAAGACACCTGTACTGGATCAGAAAAATAAACAAACTGAGCACAACCTTATCTAAGGTTTCTAAGGTTGCATTCAGGACAACTAGTTTTATTAGGGGTGGCCATTTAGGTTCCATATGAGTGTCTAGATAAACAGGTTCAGCCGAACAACGGATCTCTAATAGCTGGATTTACTCATGGACAATATCAGGAGGATCGGGTTGTGGAGTCTGAAGAAACTCAAGTGACACCTTAGACGCATAAAGCTCGAGTCCCAATTTAGGGACTTCAAATAGGGATACTTGATGATCACACGAATTATTACTACCCCCAAACTTAGGGTAATCATTACTCTCAGATACACCTAAAACTATTGCTTGAATTTCAGGTCCCTAGAGTCCATAAAATACTCGAGAGCTTCTTCTAGAGACATGTCACACATTTGATTTAAGAGAATGTTATCATGAAATGTATCTAAAGAATCACCAAACAAACTGTCGTGCAAATGATCTGAACTAAAGTGCTAATCATATTCACTTCTTCTAAATCATCGATCTCAGAAGTTTGTCTAGTAACATTAAAGACATTTAGTTCAGTAGTCATATTACTAAAAGATATATTCATAAGTCTGGTCTACAGTTGATGACAGCATTAGATGTGGCTAAAAATGGAGACCTAAAATCACCGGTATTTGAGTATTTGGGTCCTGAACATGCTGGGTATCTAAAACAACAAAATCCACTAGATAAATGAACATATCAACCTCAATAAGAACATCCTCTATGACACCACGAGGGACTTTGACAGACCAATCTTCTAACTGCAGTGTCATTTTGGTCGGTTTCAACTAATTACCAAGATCTAGCTGGGTGTACATATGATAGGGGAGTAAGTTAACACTAGATCCTAAGTCAAGCAATACCTTATTAACCATGTGATTGCCGATCACACAAGATATGGTGGGAAATCTAGGGTCTTTATACTTAGGGGGTGTTTGGTTCAGAAGGATTGAACTTACTTGACCAACTAAAAAGGCTTTCTTATGGAAATTAAGCTTACGCTTTCGTGTACAAAGATCTTTCAGGAACTTGGCATAAGCAGGAATTTTCCTAATTTCTTATAATAACAGAGTGTTAACATTCACCTGCTTAAATATTTCTATTATTTCGTTAAAAGTCGATTCCTTCTTTGTTGGAACTAACAACTGTGGGTATAGGGCTCTGGTCACAAAGGTAGTCATATCGGGAACTGTATTGCACTCTTTAGAAATTGTTTCAATCTCTTTAGCTATTGACTTCTCTTGGGAAGTAGAAGGTAGAACTTTAGTATGTTCACTATCAGGCACAATTACCTTGTTGTCAACTACCTTTCCGCTTCTAAGGGTTGTAACAGAGTTCACATTACCTTTTCTCTTAAATACTCATTTATCTGACTAACCTGGATTTTTAAATCGGAAATAGCCTGAGAGTTAGCCTGAATCATCTCATTACTAGCTTGTAAACTTTGTTCAACTGATTGCTGAAAATTTATATTGTTCAGAGCTAACATGGTGAGAGACTCCTCTAAACTCACGATTTTCTTATCTGACGGGTTCTGAAACTGGGCTAGACCTGAAGGATTCTTAGTATAGCCAAAACCTGGTGGAGCCTGAGAATTACTAGACTGACCTTGATTTTGTCCCTTAGACCAGGAAAAACTAGGATGATTTCTCCAACCGGGGTTATAGGTTTCTGAAAAAGATCAAATTTGGGCCTACCTTCATATCTAAAATTTAAACCACCATGTAAAACACTAACCTGGTCATGAGTTGTACTTGTTGGGTAAAACAAAGGACACTGAGGTCCAGTATGATTTTGGTCACCACATACAGTACATGATAGGTCTTAGGCTCATTATTACATCTCATAACATGGTTTAACCCTTGATTCATCTCTACGACCTCTAGATGCCTAAGGATATCTGACCCATTATCAACTCTATCGACCCTATGGGTAGGATTCCTAGTTATTTCTGGTTCTCTCATTGAAACCCTGATAGACACATTTTTGTGTCTGATTTGTCTCAATTCTTTATATTGATAGTGCTCGATTGTATACCAATTTTGGAATTTTTTTTATGTTTGTAGGTATTTTTGGAAGACTAAGCAATCGTAGAAAAATCGGCTAAAAAAGTGTTAAAGGCACCCAAAGAAAAGTTATAAAGGCACCCGAAGAGAATTAATAAAGGCTCCAATTTCTTAATTCAAATACCAAAAGTTGGCGGGGAAAATTCCTTTCTATCCGCGTGAAACTGTGAAAGAGTTTTGGTCGTGTATTTGAGGAAATTTTGTTAGATATTAAGACAAAAATATATTCTTGTCTTAATAAGGAGAGTTTGTGTGAGATTTGAAAACATAAAAAAAGCAAATCAGATTCGAATCAAATATTATAAAAGAAAATCTCGGGATTGAAAGAATATCCAGTGAGATTATTCTTGATCTCTTGTCATAAGGAAAGATCATCTTCGAATTGGTAAGAACAAGTTTAGATAAAAGCAAGAACACGATCATCTTACCGAGAAAAACCATATCGAGATTTGGTTACTTCAACCGAGAATATTTTCAATAAAGAGAAGAGATTTTTGAGAATTAAGGGAAGACTAAATGTTGTGCTATAAATATGAGGTCAAGAAGAACATTTTGGGGATTATCGATAGCTAGAGAAGCTAAGAAAAAAAATCAAAAAAGTTTGCTGCACCACAGGCGAGAGGAAGAAGAAGAAGAAGAAGTAACGATTTCAAACTGTCATTACAAACCGTGGGCATTACTTTTATATACCATAACTTTGCACGACGGTTTCTGTAATAGTCCCATCGATAGTTAACGTTTCTAATACATAAGAAGGTCGTGGTTCATTCAACTGCGCCTGGAATGATTCGTTGTTTCATTAAATGATTTTAGCATTTCTGCGACGCACATGATAAGTTGTTTTCTTCTTTGTAAGCACTTTTGAGCAATGTATTTATCTTTTGAGAGTGTTTTGAGTATAAGGATCTAAACCTCATTGCTGAGACGACGCTATTTTTCCAATAATTATGTGGTAATATCTATTTAATTAATTTATGCAAATTTTTTTATGATTGTTTGCATTGAATCAAAAATGAAATAATGATTTTTATTAACTAGTTGGGTTTTCTCTTGATGGTGCATGCTTAGCTTAGGGCTCTTGATGTTCCATGCTTGGGATTAACAACTAATATTTTGAAAATCTAATATTGACAATATTTTAGAAGCAAATTGAATGTAAGAATTGCATGATAATTATTAATATTGAATCACATAAAAATTGGTAAATGGTGGAATCTTTAGCCTCAACATTCTCTTAGACTTAATCATTTAATAAAGTAGTGGAAATATTGTTCGTTCACACAGACTTGTGAATAAGTGTTTTATACCTAATTATAATAATAAAATAAGAAACTTAGTTAAAAAATGATATCAATATTATGGAGAATACTGAGACAAAGGATTCCACCATTAACCAATTTTTAAGTGATTCAATATTTATAATTATGCAACTTTTTATATTCAAATTTATTTTAAAATATTGTTTATACAAGTAGATTTTCAAAATAATAGTTGTAAATCGAAAGCATGGAACATCAAGATCCCTAGACTAAGCATGAACCATCAAAAGAAATCACAACTACTTAAATAAAAATCATATACTCCCTCCGTTTCAGGAAAAGAGTTACTTTCTCTTTAAATTTTTGTTCCAACAAAAGAGTTACTTTCATTTTCAACATAACAAACTTTCAAAACTACCCTTGTTATTTTAATAAATGTTATTGTTCTCATTATAAAGATATATGTAGTATTAAACTTTTTGTTAGGGTAAATTTGGAAATTAATTATAAAAGTAATTCTCTCTCATCTTGCCTTAACAATTGTGCAAATAGGAAAAGTAACTCTTTTCCTGAAACGGAGGGAGTATTAAATTTTGATTGAATGTAAATAATCATAAAAAGAATTGAAAAAATTAATTAAGTAGAAATTACCACTTTATTATTGGAATAATGGCATCCTCCATTGTCCCAGAGATGGGATTTAACTCATCATGATAAACACTCTCTCAAAAAATGAATACATAGCTCAAAAAGTGCTTGAAAAGAAAAAAATTGAATAACACAATGAAGCTGCAATGCTTATAAGCTTACGAAGAAGAATCAAAGAGATACAGATATAAGTGTTTTTTATGTCGCTGAATGCAATAGAAAAGAACATTGTTGAATAGCGACTATCTTATGGTGTTATAGAATAGGTCACGAATTTTGCGACTATCTTCAGCAGCTTTATATTCTTCGTGTTCTTCTTCCTGCTGGTGTGTTTTTCACTCTGTAAATTTTTGTACTTTCGATTCTAAGCTCTCCCGTCACCCCCAATTTCTCCACCCCACGACTTCTTTATATACTACAACCCTCCATATCTTCCATAACTCATTCAAATCTTATTTTTTTAGTAGAAAATTATTCTCCGTTCCATTCTTGGTTTGATTTTCTTCCAACTCGATTTATCTTCCACATTGTTACCTTGGACATAAAAATATATTCAATACAGAGTCGTGTTATATTAGGGAAGAAAATACCCGCTATTTTATCAATTCTTCCTTGTTTTTCCTCAAGAATAATTTACACGAATTTATTTGCTTCTGTATTGATTTTTGCCGTTTCCTAATCATGTCAATCTCCTATCTATATGACAAGAATATATTCTAGCCTTTAAACTCTTCCCAAATCTCATGTAGAAACTTCACAGATTAAGAGAGTAAATTTCCCGCCAAAATAATTCTTTTGAAATGAAAGAGAGTGGATACCTTTATCCAAATCCAGGAGTGCCTTTAACACTTTTGAGGTGTCTTTATAACTTTTTAAGTCAATTTTTCCACACAAATTTATTCTTCTAAAATTACATAAAAACATATAAAATAATAGCACTAGTACGAAAATTGAGCAATAACAATATAAATACGAGATCAAATAAAACACATAAATGTGTCTATCTATTTATCTAAATCGTAACTCGTAACCCACTGCTCCCCATGATTCAAAATTTAGTTTGAAAATCATTTTCTGGCTTCGACTTGACACAAAAACTCTTTTTTGGATTCATTTGTAAATTACATGTGCTTAGATGAAGTTGTTTTCAATCTTAAATAGAACATATGACTATTACTTGATTCCAAATCACTTACTTCACTGGGGCATTCAAGAATAAACCCCAGTATCCTTGGCCTAAACTCTAATCAGGTGACCATGTCATGTGACATAAAATTTATAAATAATCTAAAATTTGCCTGTGACCGTAAATTTTCAACATGATTTGAAGTATGTATTATATTTCAAAGTTGGTATAGGGTGTAATTCAAAAAATATTTAGTGACCTAAAATTTGTTATCCAGACGTGAATTTGTATAGTGATCTAAACTCGGAACTTAAAATCAGCCACTTTGATCCAAAATGCGCTTTGTGATCCACTGTTTGCTAACTGACATACAATAAGTGATTACCAAGAGTCTATGACTCAAAATCTCTCATGTGAGCCCAAACTTGCAATTGCTTAATGATCCAAGTTGATCTAGACTGATCTAGTTGAATATTTCCCATGACCCTAAATTTACACGTTAACTCAAAATCTGTCACTATAACCTCAATTTTATAACGTGATCTGAAATCTTTAACAGTAACTTTAAATTTACTTCGTAAACCAAATTATTCCACCTGACCTAAAATCTGCGTTGACTCTAAATCAACCATTATAACTTTAAATTCGGGTTGTCAGTGGTACTCGTTATCCATAATTGGAATCGAAACCGGATGAATTGGATCCAGATATGGGTCATAATATTGGAGTCATTAGTACTAACGGTACCCAACTGGTAGAACCGTTGGGAACCGATAAGTTTTCGAGTCTTAATGGATATTACCCGGTGGATATCCACAGGTATTGAATATCCGAATATTTATCATTTGTTTATTAATTTTACCCAAAGCTCAAAGACTTCGTCTAGGATTTTTTGGAGTTTTTTCCATTTATTTTCTTAGATTTAATCTTTAATTAGAACATTTATATAGATGTAATAATAACCATATATAAAAAATTATTCGATTCAAACCGATATAAAGAATTAAAAATATGTATATAATTGATTTTAGAAGATTCGTTAAATATCTGAACCCTATGGATATTAGATTTTTAATCGGATTTGATTTCGGATCCACAAAATTAGAAATCGGATCCGTCTATTTAATCGGGTATGTTCCTGGAAGAATCAGATCCTTTGACAACCGTACCTTAAGTATCTCTCGTGACCAAGTTTTTTTTCTTTAATAAATGACTCACTATCTGCCTCTTGATCTTAAATTCGCCACGTAACATGAAGTTATTTTTTTTGACCCGAAATTCACTCATTAACCACAATGTGTAATGGATCGTAAACAACGTAATGGATTGTAAATCAATGGTTCGAGACCCAAAATATATTTGGCTGTCCAAACCTAACAGGTGAACCATCACAAAGATAAGATACACTTATTGCCAAAAAACCACGGCTAGTTGATACCAGTATTAGTAACATTAATCTAGAAATTCAATGATTATTATTATTTTGTTTTATATAAATTGATACCAGGTACAGAGCCAGTTTGAAGCATAAGTATGTAGTCGCATACCCAGCCCAATTTTACCGGTCATTGATGACTTGCCCACCAATTCTGGGCTTCCCCCTAGTTGCTATCCTTTCCCTAGCAAATGTACCCTCTGTCTATATAAATCTAGACTTGTAAAGTCTACCAACAAATGGTTTCGTGGTGTAGTTGGTTATCACGTCAGTCTAACACACTGAAGGTCTCCAGTTCAAACCTGGGCGAAGCCATAAAGTATCTTTTTTGTTCTTCTTTCTTCCTAGAGTATCAGATATTAAGTGGTGTACCAGCTGAATCGGTTCTTCATTGCAAATTAGTCTGCACAAATTGGAGAAATATTGCTCATATTGTTATTAATGATACATCATTCTCTTTCTTTCAGAAGCACTTGTATCATCTTAATCATCCTTCTGAGGATTCTGGTAAGTTGGGTTTTTTTGCTGTAACTTGGAATGATTTGTACTTTTTTTGAATGTAATGATCAGAATCATGAGTTAACAAAACCCATTGTTGAAAAAAGAAAGATTAATTCAACACCAAATTTTGGGGGTTGCTTAGTTGGTTCACGTGATGGTTTAATCTGTCCTGCTCGAGAGGAACCTGATAGACCTGTTTGTATATAACCCTTTCACCAAAGAATATCTTCTGCTTCCAGAAATCAGGACAAAATTATCAGTTTTGGGAATCACGGCTTTCTGTCTCCTACCTGTGGTTTATGCACCCTATGTCTCCCTCTCAGCCTCCGTTTCCTGACGCTTGGCATCTATTACTCACCTTCTGTGCCATTGTCCCGTATATACTTTTTAATCTCCAGGATGTTCCAGAAAGAAGGAAGGAGAGCCGTGGAGGTCCATGGCAATTCGTTGCTCTCTTTGTTCCTCCTCGAGTAGATAGTGCTGAGACGCTAAGAAGGCTCTCAATATTGGTGTAAATGTCATAATGACCACAGGTGGGGCTTTCTAATAGAAGTATCTTGCACGACATTTTCAGTTGAAGAGAATGTTTTTATAGCTTGATATTACTGATTCAAATTTGCGATGCACATAATTGACATCATTCTGTTTACCATTACAGAAGTTCATATTTTTGAAACTTTACTATCGTCGGTATTAAATAATGCAGGCGTTCTCATCATACTTTGCTTGTTATCGGGTTTTTTTCTTTCAAAAATCTGTATATCTTACTGATTAACACTTGTGATTTCTCAGGTGATCAACTGGCAATAGCAAAGGAAACAGGACGCCGTCTGAGAATGGGGGCTAACATGTATCCCTCATCTGCTCTATTTGTCAACAACAAGGACAATGCAATTGTGGCACTGCCAATTGCCGAACTGATAGAAAAAGCTGATGGTTTTGCTAGAGTATTCCCTGGTACTTATTTCGTTTTTTTTTTAATTTATTTCAGAACTTGTAAGTGAACTTATGGTCTTGATATGCATAAAGTTTTGATGTTTGTTTGTTGTTTTAGAGCACAAATATGAGATTCTAAGGCGCTTGCAAGCAAAGAAACATATATGTGGACTGACTGGTGATGAAGTAAACGATTCTCCTGCTCTCTAGAAGGCTGACATTGGAATAGCTGTTGCTGATGCAACTGATGCAGCTCGTAGTTCAAGTGAAACCCATTTTTTATTTTTTTTATGACGTTTATTACATGTTGAATTAATCAAGATGAAAAGATTAAAATCATGAGCTGTTTTGACAGTGATTAAAATTGCATTGCAGATTTACGCTGTTACCGTAACAATCCGTGTTGTGGTAAGTTCTCTATTAACTTCTGTGACTGTTATTCATCATTGTGCGTATCTTATAAAAGTTATGTTCCTACATTTTATTAGTCACTTATGAGCGGTTTCTTACGACAGCTTGGTTTCATGCTGCTTGCCATTATATGGAAGTTTGATTTTCCACCTTTCATGGTGCTAATCATTGCCATCCTGAATGATGGTTCGTATTTTTGTACTTGAAACTTCTGGATTTCTGTCTCATAACTCCATCTTAAAATAAATTCTGTATTCTCCCCTTGTTTTTAAAGGTTCTTCTTTGGTACATTTCTAACTGTTTTCTTAGGTATTATAATGATAATGACAATTGCAAAGGATAGGATGAAGCCATCTCCTCTACCAGATTGCTGGAAGCTTTCAGAATTACTTGCATCTGATATAACTCATGGAAAGCTATTTAGCAATGATGACCGTCATTTTCTTTTGGGCAGCGTTTACAACGGACCTCTTCCCAGTAAGAGACCTTGTGCATTATTTCCTGGTGATTTCAAAGTATCTTATGCATCTTTTGTATCAGGTATTGACATTGCTTTTTTTTGTCTCAAGCCTGAGAGGACAAGAAAATTTCTGAAAACTTGCATCAGCAGTATACCTGCAAGTGAGCACTATCAGCCAAGCGTTAATAGTTGGTCTTTTTTTAGCGTCTCGGTATATTGCACACAACAGTATTCTGTAGTGCTCAGCTGGTAAGCTCTCTTCTGCACGACATTTTTTCCTTCCTGGTATCAAAATTAGGAGAATATCCACTTACACTTGTTTTTGTGTGTAGATGCAACGTTAATTGCAGTCTATGCTAACTGGAGCTTTGCAGCAATTCAGGGGATCGATTGGGGTTGGGCTGGCATTATCTGGCTATATAATATAGTCACCTACATACCCCTTGATATCATTAAGTTCCTAACTCGCTATGCTCTGAGTGGAAGGTCTTGGGATCTTGTTACTGAACAACGGGTACGTGCTTACAGATAACTGGATCTACTTAATTTTCTACTAGGAGTAGTAGACAGAAACATTTTAGGAAAGAAGTTTTGTTCCATGTCTGATGCGCTGCTTGGGTTTCAGACTGCATTCACTAGACAGAAACAGTGTAGGAAAGAAGCATGTCAACTCGAGTGTGCACTGCTTGGGTTTCAAACTGCATTCACTGATACCAATCTGACGGCTGAAGATGCAATTAGGCCAGTTGAGATGTCAGGGTAGGTGTCAGTTTTAATTGCTACTTGGGTAATTGGGTAGCTCTGATAGTGGTGAATTTGAGGCATTTATCGTTTTTGAGTTCTGAAATGTGTGTACATTGTGAATGTTACTGCAGGTTGACAGAGATTTATACGTTAAAAGGTCACCTCGAGGCATTAGCTTAGTTCGAAGGGTGTGGACTTGAGTACAATTCAACACGGCTATACTATGTGAGTGGGTAAGAAACAGTGCAGTCTGGGAAGTGAATCCTGTTTTTGGCCAAGATTTTTTTTATATTTTAGATCTAAATTTTTCTCCAGAAACGGCAATTTAGTTCATTATTGTGAAGCAGATGTTCTTTCAATTTTATTAGGTCTTCTATGTTTTATGTGGTTGTTTGGGAAGTTACTGTCCGGTCTGTGTGGTAAGAAAAGATCACACCAACATTTTTTTATTATCAAATTAAAGCGACTTGTAAGGCTTACAAAATGCATGCAAGATGATAGCTGGGATCTCATAAGGATGTTGCAGAAGTAGGGGGTGTTGTTGCTCTTGTGATCTGTTTCTTTGAGATACTGTTAAGTCTGATCTACTTGTGATAGCTATGAACGGACAACCCGTTTAGGAGGAGATAGCTTTAGTTGCTGAACCACTTGCATTGATGGAAACAAGGCTTTCCTTATAGATTGCAGCCTAAGAGTATATAAATTTAGGAAATTTATTAATAGGTCCAAAGCCCACATAAATAGTTTCTGTAGAGTCCATCCGGAAAATACTTATTCCTAGGTCTTTTAGAGCAACTGCAGTCGTTGAGTATAAAGTGGATCAAAGATAAAATTTGATCTTTGGTCGTGAAAATGAAGCCACGGCCGTGCGATTAAAATTAATCTTTAATTGATGAAATCCACTGTAGCGGATTAAAAGTAATCTTTGATCCTCGATTAAATTTTATGATCAATCGGGTACCAAAACTTCGTTCAGCATCAAGCAGCGTCCTAGCAATACGTTCAAAAACACGGGCGTTGCGCTGGTAGTTCGCGTGACGGAGCGTTATGCTGAGGATTCGCCTGATGAAACGGAGCAACAGAGTAACGCTTACCTCCAAGCAGTGTGCCAGCGTTCCGCCCATTGTGAGCGAGATCACACAATATCGCTTGTGCTCGGGCGAAACTCCACAGTTGCGCCTGACTCTAAGTGAGGTCACAGAATGGCGTCCGTCCCAGGCGTTACTCCGGCAGCTCGCCTAGTTCCATCAGATTGTCGTTGGATTATGTTTATCGTTGAGATGTTACCGTTGATTTAACCGTTGGCGTTACAAGGGCTATATTTTTACACTATATATGGAATACTAAACCAATTTCACTAAACTCACTCAACTCACTCATTGCTATTGTATTCGAAATTTCTAAAGTTTTTTCATTTAATTAGGTTGCAAATCGATTATAATTATGGCGCCATCAAAACCCCGAGGTCCAAATATTTCTACACTTAACGATGTGTACAATTCATTTGTCAATATCTCAAGATTCTAATATTGGTACTGATCAATCCGAAGAAAAATTATGGTCTCGTATATTAAATCGGATGAAAGAAGCAATACCTTCGATGCCAGAACGTAGTTGGACCTCCCTTCAGAAACGATTTCAAATTATAAGTAAAGATGTGGCACTTTTTTCTCCAAAGGAGGCGGAAGTGGAAAGGGAACATCATACTGGATGGGGCCCGAAAACAAGGTAACTACTCATTTAATTTTGTTGATTACATTAATGTTTCAAACTGTATATCCTCTACTAAATTGAATTCGAAAACTAGATTGCAGAAGTAAAGAGACTTTTCAAGGAAGCTACTGGGAGAAGTTTTAAGCATGAAGATTGTTACACAGTTATTTTAGATAATATTAAATATTCCAGAGATCTTTTCGACATTCGTTCTGGTTGTTTGATGATTGCAAATTGATTTTGAAGCATCCTGAAACCGCGTTCTACATCTTTTCGACAACCTTCCTGCATAACAGAAAATTTCTGTTTCTTTTGAGAATTTGGATGTTTAATCGTAGTCACAATAGTTGTTATCTCTGGGTATATTCCATCACCCAGATAATACCCCATATTGTATAGATTTCCGTTGACAACAAAGTTTACTGTCGGTGCTTTACCGTTGATTAGTTTTCTGAAGATATACGAACGGTTCATCACATTGATATCATTTATCATCCATTTTTTATACCCAATTTATAACATTCATAAACCCTAAATATTTTTCCAATTCCATAATTTCAATTCCTAAAACCTAATAATATCAATTCCATAATCAATTTATAACCTAATAATTAATCATTCAACATATATAACCAATTTAACTACCAAATCATCAAAATAAAACATACTTTACTCCATAAAAAATAATAATTAGAAATTACCTTGATTGCGCTAGGAAAATCTTGAGAGAAGTCTCAAAAATTTGTAACGGGACTTTGGCTTCTCGTTTGGGAAGATTAGTGCGAAGTTGGATTGAAGATGGGTGTTGTTGGAGAAGCTATGCGGCTACAGGAGAAACAAAGTATCACAAACTAGGGTTTTCTGGGTTATAAACGAAGACAGATGGGGGCGGGCTCCTAGCAGCTCGCCTGGAAATACCAGGCGGTGTGCTAGGACACCGCCCGTCCCACTCCCTCACACAAGTTAATCGCACATTCACATTAAACCCAGACGTAATCCTAGCAGTTCGCTTCACTAGACGATCTTCTGGAGTACCGCCCGTCTCTTGGGCGTGGTGCTGGGATACCGTCCAAGCACGGGCGTTATGTTAGCAACCCGCTCGACCCCAGACGTTACGCTATGACACCGCCTACACCAAGCGAAATTCTATAACGTCGTCCGTCTCTCCAAGCGTAGCGCTAAGTGTTCGCCCGACTCCATGCACAGTGCTAGAGGCTCGCTTAACTATCCATGGTTGTTCTTGGGCCGAAGTAAAGATCAAATTTTTTGATCTTTGATCATTTGATCTAGTCGTGTGACTGTGGATGCCCTTATTGCTTAAAACATGAAAATTACCCATCTATTCATGGCGTCAAACGTGTGGAGACATTCTCTTCTCTTTATTACTGATCACCTGAAACTCAAACCCAAAAAATCAAAAACTGAAAATCAATTTAGGGAAAACAAAACCATCATCAAAATTATTAAACTCACACTAAAAAAAATCAAATCCCTAGCAGCAATCACAAAAATTAAACCTATATATACAAAAAAATTAGGAAGCCACTGAAAAATCATCAAAAAATACTTAAATCATTAATAACCTAGATCTACAACAAAGAGAAAACAGTCTTTGAAACTTAAAACACCATTAATGGACCTCAGATAATGACGATGATACTGGTAATGCTATAAGTACTAATGAAGATGAAATTCCTAGCAGGCGAGACTTTTATTCTTTTTGAAGATATTGGGTTAGTTTAGTATATATGTCTTGATGATTATTGCAATATCAAATATCAAAGGCGTTCATATCAAGAGGAGGATACGTGTAATTTATTTTAGAGCAATCTGGTTTATTGTCGTCCTCATCTCGAGCAATGAGAGTCTAATTAAATTTCAAAAAAAAAATTAATGGTATTTGTTTTAAAAATTAATATATTTTGCCTCACCAAATGGTTGGTGCTGGATGTTTTGGATTCCTTGTTTTCTCTTTCAATTATGTCAACTAAGTTAGTTTGGTAATTACACGTCTAATTTGGCTGCTTAATTGGTTATCGAAGTACTATCAATGGTTGATGATTCTATTAATTGTTTTTCTCTCAAGTTAAAATCCAATTTGGCTGCACAAACGCTTATAATCTATGGACTTAATATTCAAACTTCATATTACGTGTAATTATTTTTTACTTTTCATAATTTATAACTATGATTCAATGGTGCAGATATACTATACTAATAAAAACTGATCCAACAGTATGACAGTGTCCTATACAGTGTTGATTTTTATATTTATATGTTATTTTAGCAGTGCAGATTGTCTATATTGTACTAATTTTTATATTTTGTGATATTTTGGAAGTGCAGATTACCTATACTGTGTTGATTTTCATATTTATTTGCTATTTTAGCAGTGCAGATTGTCTATAATATGTTAATTTTTATGTTCATGTGTTATTTTGAGAGTGCAGTAGCCTATAATGTGTTGATTTTAATACTTATGTGCTATTTTGGTAGTGCAGATTGTCTATACTGTATTATTTTCAATCCAATATAGAGCTAGAAAACTCCATACGCCGGTAATTGACCATAAAAATATCAAACAAGTCACCGAAGTGATTATACATATAAATATAAATTAGAGTATATATTTAGTTTTTTTGGTCGTGTACTCTGTCTATTTAAATGCTCAGTGACGTGATAGAATTTCTTCATACTCTTATTTTGTTTTCTCTTCAATCTTTAGTGATTCTATAGCTTATGAATGTTTTTTTAGGTAAGAACCATTTTATAGTATATATAGACTATAGTGGTACTAACTTTGTGTGTTTATGTGACATGCATCTAAGCCCTAGATCTGTAATGATAAACTCTTTTGGGTAAAAAACATTTGATAGCATATATAGGCTATACTAGTATAAAGTATGTGTGTCTATGTGGCATGCATCTAAGCCCTAGATCTGTAATGGTGAACCCTTTTTGGTAACAACCATTTGATAGTATATGTAGGCTAAACTGGTACTAACTATGTGTGACTATGTGCATGCATCTAATCCCTAGATCTGGAACGGGGAACCCTTTTGGGTAAGAACCATTTGATAGTATAGATAGGCTATACTGGTTCTAACTTTGTTTATTTTTTGAAAGGTGAACCATTTGATTGTATATATAAACCACACTAGGACACAGTTTAATTTTTGATGAAATTTTTAGAATGCAGGTTGTCTATACTCTGAAAAAAAATATTATTATTTGGCATGCATCTAAACCCTAGATCTGGAATGGTGAACCCTTTGGATTAGAACCATTTGATAGTATATATAGGCTATACTCATACTAACTCTCTTTATTTTTTAAATGGTAAACCCATAGTATATATACTATACTATGACACACAGTTTAATTTTTTGTGCAATTTTTAGAGTGTAGTTTGCATATACTCTGAAGAAGAAAAACTGTTATTATTTGACATGCATCTAAACCTTAGATCTGGAATGGTGAACCCTTTGGGGTTAGAACTATTTGATAGTATATATAGGCTATACTTGTACTGACTCTGTCTGTCTATGTGGCATGCATCTAATTGTTAGATCTAGAATGGTGAACCCTTTTGGGCAAGAACCATTTAATAGTATATATCGGATATACTCATACTAACTTTGTCTTCCTATGTGGCATTATCTAGAATGGTGAACCCTATATCTATATATTTGAGAGTATAGATAGGCTATACAGGTACTAACTTTGTCTTTTTTTGTTTTGAATTGTGAACCTTTTGGCAGTGCATATTGCCTATACTGTACTGATTTTTATATTTATGTGTTATTGGGCAGTACGGATTGGTCTATTATTGTATTCGATGGATATGATCACCATCTTAAAAGCCCAACTAGTCATTTGATTTTTTTTGAGGCAGTAGATAGTCAAATTAATGGGGTTTTTCAATTGAACCGGGAATGGAATCCAAACGAGGCATAATTCTTGTTAATTATCCAGTTTTTGTTAATTGTAATTGTAGTACTACTGTAATTTCAAGTAAATTATCGGAATAAGATCCAAAAATGCTGACCTATACCAAAGAAAATGTATGTTTATTTTTGCATTATGATCCGACGGTGTAAATATTATGTACTGAAAAAAAATGTAAAAATAAAAAGCCTAAACTAAATTTACAATACCATAAACAGTGCATATAAATTGGTTTTGAAACAATGCAGTTACCCTATACTGAAGAAAATGTATGTTTATTTTTACACTATGATCCAATAAAGAAGATATTATATACTGGAAAAAATGTGTAAAGAGAAAAGACTTAACTTAAATCCACAATACCATAGTACAGTGCATATGTGCTACACTGAAATAAATTTGGTTTTATAATAGTGCATATATTCTATACCAAATATCTAGTTTGTTTCTGATATGTTTATGTCGTTTATTTTATTTGTAGATAAAAAAAAAACAGTGGCATCTACCTAGATTGTTGTGTTGCACCACCTAAAAATAGTACAATTTATGTAGCACTGCTCATCAGAGTATAGACTTTCAAAAATGTTATAACATGTCGAGTAACTATGAAAGCATTTAATTTTTATTTGAAAAAAAGAAAGTCAATATAAATAGTACAAATAAACATTGTGTATCGCTATTAAATTATAAATCTTATATATTGTTGTCACAACAACTTGTTACACACCACGTTGTTGCTATACACCTCAATTATATAAACTACTCGCTTCTGAAAGCAACAAAAATAATTTTACTATGCATATCAAAAGAGTCTCTTTGCACTACCAGCGCCACAACCCACCGATGCTTTCAACAAAATACATTTCTTCTTCCTTGGAAAGAGAGAGAGAGGAAAAAAAAAACAATTGAAAAATATAACTTTGAATCTTATTTTTATCAAGATAAAGAGTGAGTTGTTTTGAATCAATAATAAACTGTTAGTGAAACAAAAGAATGATCAATGCTGTAATTTGTGGTGTGTCATTTGACTCAGTTCAAGGGAGGTTTACTGAAGGTATTGGGAGATTGGTACACTTTGTGCAATCAAATGGTCTTATCTCTTGGTGTTTGTTTGACCTTGAAAAACAAAAAACCAAGTAAAACATCAAAGTTTAAAACTTCAATTCTGGCATGAAAAAGTTATCAAAAAATTCAAAATGAGATAAATACAGTGGGGGTAATCTTGAAGACCATTTTCTGTTGGAGAACAGAGAGACACAAATGATATCCAGAACTCATCAGAAAATTAGAAATAAGTTATCATACGGGAGACCAAGGACTAGGCTATAGAACAGACTTGTCATGTGGCGATTTTTGTACGACATTCGTCTTCATTGTTAGAATGTCCTGCAATGAAAAAGTAAACCAACAACGTTACAATAAAGAAGTTAACATAATTGTATTCATTTTTCTGACCCTTAACAACCAAAACTCAGGGTCAGTTTTTAATGTATGAATCACTAGGATCACCCTATGTTGGGAACAACACAACATAGCTACTTAAAAGACAAATACAATAAATATAAATCATATTTACATTCATCTTATACTTCAATGCAAGAGCATCTTTATTTAGAACTTCAAGAAAATTTCCTTTGCTGTGAAAGACGATATGTAAGTACATAAAAAATACACTCCCATACATATATTATACTGCATTTGCAACTCAGATCTCGATTCGGAAAGTAATACCTTGTCATCAGTTCTAGCAAGAACACTTTCTTCAATATCAGTAACATCCATTATCCATATATACCTCCTGATTAGTAAAACTTACACATGTCTATATTTGAAAATAACAAACCAAGAAATAATCAGTGAAATAAAAACATAACAAAATCAATCAACACTGTGATTTTTCAACATTGCAGCGTATACGCAATTCCAAATTATACCAAATGAAGCTGTAAAAATCATTTACAATGTTTCTCTGAGAATCATTAGCATTCATTAACTGAATAAACACAAAAACAATTCATAATAACTTAATGTACCAACGTAAATGTACATTGCATTGAGAAATAACATAATACAGAGTTTATACATTGATTTTTCTTGGAGTGCAGCACTTATACACTGATTTTTTTTAGAGTATAGTGTTTATACACCAAGAAAATAACACATTACAACTTTTATGCACTGAATTTTCTGGAGTGCAGCATTTATACACTGACAAAATTACTCAAAAACCACATTTTGATGATATCGACCATTTACAATGGCTACCTGGGAAATAAGTAACCTATGGGAAAGAAGTAACCTATGGTGAATGTATACTAGTCCATCTGACTAGATTTAGGTGCGTTTGCAAACCTGCAACAACAAAAACAACAACAAAAATGTCATACCCACATATTAAGTCAAAATTCACAATTCTGCTTCAGCAAATACAATGTTTTTCTAAGCAAACTAATTCATAGAAAAAAAAGAACATTACAAGGTTTGAAGGATTGTTCCAATACTTGAGTATAGTTGAAATATACTTAAATAAACGAGTGTATTTCGCAAGATCAGGCTGAAATGTAGAATTATCTTACTAATGTGCAATTGGATAGATGCAGGGGTGTATCTGATAAGTGCATAATTTATATATTTTAAGTATCATTTCCTTATACTTATTTGCTAGATTTTGTGTAAATTACCGTGTGTTAGTATTACTTTCGTAGTTTATGTGTTTTATTAGGTAACATCTCTGAAACAAGTGAAATGGACCTTTGTAAGAGAAGAATTACTAAATACCCAGTGGAACTCAGTATATTTCAGGATTTCTACTCTTCATCTTGTAGAAAATTGCGTTATGAAGCCGACGGCGAAAGAACGAGGTCATTTCGACTTTGTATGAGAAAGTTATGAGCAAAACGAATACTAAGGGAAAAAAGGTCATTACAAGAGAAATCACTATTGGAACTCTATCATACTCTAAGGGGAAGCTAGAATTCACTTATTGTTAACGGCAGACACATTCATGTTAGGGGCTACTAATAATTTGAATATGCATAAGAGCACCTGGTTGTACGTTAAGGGCCATCTTCTTCTTCATAAAATCGAACATGATAGGAAACTAGGGTTCTCCTGTCTGGGTGTAATGGCCATGGTTTCTGTGGTAGTGATGATTGTTGGTGGTGGCGCACAGAGAAGATTAAGATGGAGTTTGAGCCATTCATGGTAGTGAGGAGAATGATGGTTGATAGCACAACTGTTGATTGTGCTGGCCATTGATTGATCTGTGGTGATCAACGATAACAGTGAGAAAGTAGAGTTTCATAATATGTTGGATTATGGGAGTGAAGATGATTAACGTTAAACTCGAGAATTTGTGAGCAGTTGTTGAGCCTTTTATAGATTTTGAACCTGAACCACAACTAGAAGTAGTTGTCTTAAACAGAAAACTAGATAAGGGTGTGCTCAGTTTGTTCTTTTTCTTGGCTTGCAATTTCCTTTTACTAGTGATAGCACTATTTGATCCAGATGACCCACAGTTGTTTCGGCTATTGATATATGATACTATGAGGGAAACAAGTATCATTTTCTTCATAGGAGTCAACCCATCAAATTTTTTCCTTCACCTTATCTTTTTAGTTTTTGATTGCTTGTTTTATGCCATTTTAGGATTTCTCATCTTGATTTTACATTGGATGAGTTAGTTTACATTTAGGACAATGCAAAGTTTAAGTGTGGGGGAGTTAAGCATATAGAATTCTTAAGTATTCACTTTTTAGGCATAAATTTTTCAAATTATTTGCATGAAAACTTCCAACTTTTAGATATTTTAGAGTCACTTAATATACTTCTAGCTACGTTTACATACGGAATTATAACCTAAACAACTGAACTTAGAAGTATTAGAGAACTATATTCGGAGTGCTTAGTTGTTGAGAGGCTAGAGCTGACAAAAATGGACTTAAACTGCCGGTAGAGAATACAGTATTAGAAGAGTTGATCATTCAATACCCATGAGTGAGGCACCAAACCTTTAATTGTCCATTTAGAGTATTTCATTTGCGCAAATTCCGGGTAGAATGATGAGCTACCTATCCTCGCACCAATTTCATCACTACTATTTGATCTCTTGAGTGCTAGTTCTATCAATCATGAGAGTGTCATCAGAATTGCTAACTCTATCTTGTAGTCTTGTTTGCAGTTGGCACCATTCTCTCGACAACAACAGGTCCATAGAAACATATCATCATCAACAAGCAGAATATCAAAAATTCGAAGAAAAGTTGAAAACAGTCAAGGTTTAAAAGCAATCGTTCAAGAAAGGGCAAATTTCATATTCAAGTAAATCAACAATACAATTAACATGTTGAAGACTTATGTACAAGAGCAAAAGAAATCAAAAGATGTGAGTTAGTGAAGTTCATGATATCAAGGCAATAAATGTTGTGAAGAATCAAGTGGTAAAGTCTTTATCCCACGTTCGTAGTAATTTCATCATTTATTTTTCAGTTATATTGTGAAGTTTAAAAAAAAAATTATCATTGCTTTAGTGTAGATTTTCTTTTGTATTCATTCAATAAGCACGCTCATGGGCTGGTGATCTCTATGGTTGTATTTTTTCGAAGATGCAACAACAACTCTCACCACTTAAATCCTCAATTGTGGCAAGGACTAAACCGTCATCTACGATCATTAGCAGGATCCCCCTTTCTTGTAAAGGCCGTCATGACATTTCTATCATTTTTGTTATTGCTAGAAGGATCCAGGAATCTATTTTGATAGAAGAATAAATCTATAGAGAAGTTTCTAGTAACAAGAAATTTAGGAAATGAGTTACAAATTGTCAAGGTTCTACGAAGTTCAAGAGTTCATCATTTGCAGTTGAGGACCGAAGACGTTTCTATTGGATGCTGTGAGAGTGGTGCTGATTGCCGATCGGATGAGAAGGTAAGTAAGCATTCCCATCCTTGCATAGTGGTTGATTTTTTTTATTAGAGGTCACTAGAAAAAATAAAAAGGGGTTCTTTTTGGTCCCACTTTCTATGGGATAACATCTTCATATGATTTGGAAGGTTACCTTTCCTTCCTACCATTCAACGTGTGTATGATTTCTATCTTCATTCCTGCCTGCACATATGTGAGAACCATAAATTGCCTCTTTTGAGTGTTAATATAAATTCATAAAATCTTGTTGGTGATGCAGAAATATTAGGTCACTTTCGAACCTGGATTCTTTCACATAGTGATTTTTTCCTAGCTCAAAGGTTAAGCATGAGAATAATGTTCTTTATACTTCTAACTTCTTATTTTTAGTGTGTATAAACTTTATGTCTTCGTAGTTCTTTGGGTGCAGGTGCTTTGGAAAACTTAAAAGTCGGGGTAGGTTTTGTGGGTAAAAATCTGCATAAGACCACCTGGCTGTACGTTAAGGGCCATGTTCTTCTTCATAAAATCAAACATGATAGGAAACTAGGGTTCTCCTGTATGGGTGTAATGGTGATGGTTTCTGTGGTAGTGATGATTGTTGGTGGTGGCGCACGGAGAAGATTAAGATGGAGTTTGAGCCATTGATGGCAGTGAGCAGAATGATGGTTGATAGCACGACTGTTGATTGTGATTGTGATTGTGCTGGCCATTGATGGATCTGTTGTGATCAACGATGATAGTGAGAAGGTGGAGTTTCATAGTATGTTGGATTATGGGAGTGAAGATGATTAACGTTAAGCTCGAGATTATGTGAGCAGTTGTTGAAGGCAGTTGACATAGAGATCGAGTTTGGAGATTGTCGATGAAGATTGGAGAAGAATGGTTGTGGCATTGAGCTTGGTGATGGAATTGACACAACTGGAAGAGATGATATTGTTGATGGTGGATGTGATAATGATGAACCTGTGATGAGTGGGTCGAGTGATGGTAGTGATGGAGTCACTGCCATTGATGAAGTAGTGCTGCTGATTGAGAGCTCGAGCACATCAGTAAGTGATGGTAGTGATTGAATGGTTGGTTTGCAATGGAGAAGTTGTAACTCGAGTTAAGATGTTGAGATGAGAAGATGAGAAGCCTGTAATTGACACAGTGATGGAGAAGAACTCGGTGATGGTGATGATGTTGAATGGGAGATGGCAGTGGTCGGATGGTTTTACTGATGTGAATTAGTGGTTGTTGTTGTGACGTTGTTATGATTAGAAGAACCTGATGGTAGTCGAAGTCTGTTGGAGAGGGCGAGAAGTCATGGAATGATGGAATTTGAGTGGGATACAAAGACTAGTTTCAAACGGAGAAAAACTAGGATCTAATTAAGGCGTGTACAGATATTTCTGGAAAGAATTAAAAGGTGTAGGCAGCTGTATTCCGTGTAACACAAGGAAAGTTAGCATGTCGGTGGTGTGTTTTAGTGCTTAGCATATTCCTATTTAGGTTAAAACTCCAAAAGGAGTCGGTGAATAATAACTCTTATAAATAGTAGACGTATACTCTCAGGGATAGATATAGACCTCCGGACACAGATAGAGGCAAAATACCTCCACGGACGGACGCATGATTTTCAGTTGATCGGTTAGTTTGAATTTTTTTCTTAATTAATTTTTATGGCTTTTGAGAAAGTCATGTTGTGCTAATTCTTTTTGTTAGGGTAAAAGGATGAACTTGTAGAGATGGTTTTCTTTGTATTTCAGAACTAGGATTTTCAACTGTATGAACTAAATATCGATGTTTTGTCTCTCTCTCTCAATGTTTTACATTCTCGATGATTTTTCATGTTATATGCCACGTAAAGTTCATTGTTTGATTAGTAGAAGGACTCGTTGAAACCTTGTATTAAACTGATTTATGAATAATCTTTGACTCTTTATGCCACGTATACTTAGTACTTTGAAATTCTACCATAGGTTGAGAACAAACAATTCTTTTTGAAAATTATTTCTTCGATTCTTAAACGAAAAATCTTCCGTGTATTAGTAGTTAGATTTTTTATTTTTCACGAGTAAAATTGAGACCCTTTGTGACGAACGCAATTAAATCTTAATCTGCGATGGATTCCCGGAAGCATAACGTTTTCCTCTTACTGTTTTCAAAATTTATTAAATAGTTTTAATTCACTAGTTAATTTAATTCTTTATAAATAAAACCTAAAAAAATATTTTAATACAAAGTACCTGTGGGAACGAACCATATTTGCTCTTGTCTACATCTTTCGTCACTGTGCGCTTGTGGTAAAACAAAGTCGATTTTCCGACACATTAGTATCCGCTGGACAACAGTGATATAAAGTTAGCATTATCAGTTGCACATACTCTAATTTGTGACTACCATACCTTAAAAAGAGTATGCATATATTCTCAGACTCATATAAATGGTAAGGGCAATCCAGATTCTAACAAAACCATGGCTTGAAGAAAGAAAAAACAGGCATAATATGCTAGCAATGTCCACGAGAACCTGAAGAAGTCAATTCGCGTAAATGATTAACATCAAATTCAAATAGAATAAAGTAATAATTATACCAATTACAGAATTATTTTGCGATGCTAAGTAAACTTGCCATGGAGTAAGCAGAATATATGGAATCAGATGCTCCAAAATTTACACTGACAAAAACAAAGGCTAGTGCATTAGTTGGTTGAGTTGCTGCTACAAACTGACAAGACAAAAAGAAAAAACAATTAGTCAGAAATCATTTGAAAAACGGTACAAAACAAAAAGAAACGAAATCTTAGTATAGTTGCACTTTGACCATATTGGTGTGGCTATACCTATGAAACTCAGAACGTTCTTGGCATTGGTAAATAATCGTGAACCAAAATGCAGACCCACTCCAAGAAAGACAGAAAGTATCAAACCCAGAACAAAACCCAATTACGGAAAATGTAATTCATAAAAATTGAGTAAAATTAAACTATACTATTCAAATACTTGAGTGCAGCTACGTTACATTGCTTAAAAATTTGAGTGTAGTTACCCTATATTGTTCAATTATAAACAAAGTAGTATAAGTGTTGTCGTAGTCGATCTTAGGAGAAATTTAGGATCATCTAATCTAACTACCAACCAAAAAGTCTGTTTATGGGTGTTGATGAGAGACTAAACTAACATCTATACCTGATGACATTCTACCACCCTTCAATTGTAATTTTTGTTTTAATTAGTAGTCTCAGTTCTTATCCATGGTTGATAAGATTGGTCACACTTGTAAATCAAAACCAATCTAATCCAGTTCATTGTCGTACACCACTAGTTCATATTTTTTAACCTTTAGTTGTAACAAGATGCAAGCACACGAAATAAATATAACGAGAATATTTTCATAGTCTCGTTAATACAATCACAATCTCATCTAGATTTTTAAGAGATAATACATCCAAATTTTTTATCAATCATGTATTATATGACATAAACTGGCAGCAGGTTATATGAAACAAAATCATAAACATAGTTTTTGGATTTGTTTGTCTCAATCTTGATAAACAAAAATTTCAAGTGGCCTTTCAGTATCAATGACGAGGATGCTGTCAAATCGCAGAACATGAAGTAACAAAAATAAACACAAATAGCTAGTTAAAACTAGCTAGCGTCACAATATCACATAAATGATATTTTCTACAACAACCGGAGAGAAAACAAAATTGAAACATTAAATTTTTTCATTAGATAACCATTAATTGAAGATTCATCGCAAAATTGTTTATCATATTTAAACTTTTGAAATGAATGAAAAAGAAAACTAAAAATTAGGTCAAAAATTGAAAGTTATTTACTTTCAAAAAATTATATATGAAAACATAGATTAGAACACGTTGATTACAAATCTAAATCCAGTTTTAGGATCGATAAAAGGTAAGGAGATCAATCACATACCTTAAAAATCTTCGATGGTCGGAGCTCTCCGTCTAGACAGAAATTGATAGAGAAAATGAAATAACATCAATGAATCAGTTTTTACTAGTAATATATAGAGGGATAGTTTTGTTATTTAGAAAATACATTTTATTCTCTCACACGTGCGTGAACCTTGTGATAAAAAAATGGTTCTATTTTTCTATTTTTGGACCTTCGGTTAAATTGGGCTATGGATAGACCTGACATTAAATCATCCCATTAAACAATGACCTATGAATAATTTCTACTTTATTCTTTGTCCAAAACCAAGATCCTCAATCTCATCGGTGATAGAGTTGTATAATAGAAAATTTTTGCCCCGAAATAAACCAAACTTTCCGTTCTAAATAAGTGGTAGGATACTAGAGCATCCATACCTTATCTGAATTTCTGGAGACGAGAAATCAACTCTGTAAAGCTCAGTCCATAATTCCTTGACCGTAGCATTATCGTAATCATTCAACATCCATGTTTGTATCATGCGCTAAATTCCATAATGCAAGCTAGTTTATCACCTATTATTTCTAACCGAGGACAACCATGCACTGGAACCTGTAGTACTTTTTGGTATTTTTCTTTGCTCAAGTCAAATGACAAAATCACATCCTTAAAAGGTTTTGCAGTGTAGTCAAAATGATGGAAATATATACCATTCACACTCCGTCCTATATATAGTGGGCTAAAACAATGAGGTGTACCTATTCGGAAATCTGAGTCCATCAACCTCCAAGAATTAGTATTTAAGCAGTATATTTGAACTTTGGGAAGGTTGTTTACGCCTAACCTTAACCCAATTTGATTTTGTGGGTCAAGAGAAGAGACTTGTATCATCTTGTAATCTAGGAATTACTAGATAATTCTATATTAGAGACCCGTTTAACCTCTAATCCTATTCCAAAACTCGGGTAAACCACTAATCCTATTCCAAAACTCGGGTTAACCATTAATCCAAAGCAAAATTTTAATATCCCATAAATACCCCTTTCTTCTTTACCATAACAGAGAAAATCAAACTTTCGTTTCAAAACAATTTTGAGATTCATTTTTTTCTCTCTCTGTTTTTGTTTTTTGGTAGCTGGGATCTGTTTTTCTCTCTACTGGTGTTGGTGCTCTAGGAATTTAAATATTATTTTGAAGATCATTGATTACTGTTGTTGATGGGGATTGATGAATAAAAACCAGAGAATCTACTTCAATTAGCTCAATCTTTTTAAAATTTCAGATCCATTTTTCTTCTCTGCTAATACTTTTTGGGTTTTGCTTGAAGTTCGTTTTAGTGCTCTATATTCATCTTCATCTCCATCCAATCCAAGTATGTTCTATAATAAGTGATGGTAAAGAAGTTAAGCAAGTGAAGAAGAAAAAGATTCACGAATAGATCCATGAAGAAGAAGAAGAAGATATAAATTCATTAATTTTGGGTTTTGATTTATATTTTTTAATCTTGTTTTTCATCTAGATTTGATGCTCAATATTGAAAGACGAGGGTTGTCTCTTAAAGTGACATGGTTTAATCGATATGATGTTATTTTTATTTGGTTTACTTCTATATTTTTTTAATCGCGGTTTAGTATGTACTTTTCATTCAGTACATATTGATATGTACTATTAGATCATATATTTTTTCATTCGGTGCAGAGGTACATATCAATATATACATTTGGATCAATATCTACTATGAGATCATATATTTTTTCCTTCAATACCTTATTTTCCTTCAGTATATACCAATATGTACGGTGGGATCATACACATTTTTCTTTAGTACATATGAATATGTAATGTGGGATCATACATTTTTTCCTTCAATATATACCAATATGTATTGTGGGATCATACACATTTTCCTTCAGTACATATTAATATGTACTGTTGGATCATACACATTTTCCTTCAATACATATTTTCCTTCGGTATATATCAAATATGTATTGTTGGATCAATATCTACCGTGGGATCATACACTTTTTCCTTTGATGCATATCAATATGCACTAAATGATCAATATGTAGTGTTCTTGGGAATAATAAAGATCTTCTCTTTTGTTTTTCTACTACTTCTTTTCTTCTTCTACTACTTCTTTTCTTATTACTCTTTTAATATTTTTTATTTTTTTTATGATTTTGATTTTGTTTTTGTTTTTATTTTTTCGCTTGATGATTTAAAGAGAGAATTAGGTCTGATAAATGATTATGTTTTGGTTTTGATTTTAAGAAGAGAGAATTAGAAAATGATGGACGTGTGCTACGTGGTTCACATGTGAGTTGTGAACAATACACATGATGGGAAGAATCTTAATTGGGAGTTTTCAAATGGTTTTTGGACCATGGTTAAAGTGGGTTTCCCGGATGGACTAACGGTTAATACGGTCTGGTTTTTTTGGACTAGTTAGCAAATTTCCCCTTTGTAATCCTTGTTTCAACATCAAAACCGAGTCCAACAAAATCACGATGCTTATACCCATCCTTGGGGTTTCCATTTGATGACTTTGGAAGAAGTCTACTTTTTATGGTAGCAGGATTCCAAAGAAAAATATCCCTGGTTATCATGTTATACATGCAAATTATTCCATGAACACAATCCACCATGTCTATGGCACCAGGTGGTTTTGCATCCTTGAAGCCTTCGTCAAAAAGCAAATATAACGGATCAGGTGTAGGTGCGTCTCCTTGGTGTTGGCAGATGAAGGTGCCTCCTAGCTTTGAGTTGTTGTCGACCGTAGTAGTAGTGGTGGTATGGCATTATATGAAGTGATGATTGAATGAGGGCATACCAAGATGTACACACGGATTTGAATCACAAAGGAAATTGTACAGGGAGCTATATCAAAATTTGAGATATTTACATCTTCCGGCCACTACAAGAAAAATGGGTTTAAGAGACAGGTCGTTTTAAGTCGCTTAAAACCCTTTTTAAGTCGCTATAACCGTTATAGCGACTAAAAGTGGCACTCGCCCGTTGGTTGCCCAAAGCCTTGAGCGACCAGGCAGTCGCTCTAGTAATCAACCAACTTACCTAAAGCGAGTACTCTTCACCAACTACAATGGAGCAAGTAAAACTCTGATCGCTTAACATGTAGACCAACCAATATAGCAAGTAACATACTAATCGCTTCAGATATACCAATCATTCTAAAGCAAGCAAAATACTTAGTTGATAGATACATGGAGAAACTCGACCTAAAACTGCTTGGTTAAAGTTTTAAGCGATCAAATTAATTTGCTCGCTAAAAGCGATTTCTTATTTTGGTTGGTCTGAAGTTGGTTGCTCAATCTTTTGAGCTACAAAATGTTTTACTCTCTAGAAGCAACTTGTGACTTATGAGCTATTAAACTACCTAGTTGGAAGATACATGGAACAACTTAACCTGATGTTACTTGGTTAAAATTTTAAGCGATTTGTGATTTTGATTGTTATGAAGTTGATTGCTTAAGCTTTTAAGCTTGCCTGAAATTGATTGCTCAAATTTTTAAGCAGCCAAAATTTTGTGTTTGAGTTGGTTGCTCAAGTTTTTAAGCTGCCAAATTTTTATGCTCGCTAAAAAAATTACTCCACAAATTACTCCACATATTCTAATTTTAATAATCCCAAATTAATATTAAAATTATGAACCAAATTAAAAACAAAATTAAATTTTATTATATCACATAATTCAATTTATGTCATTTGTTAAAAAAGTTACACTCTTTACAGAAAAGGAAAAAAAAATACAATTAATTATTTCTTTAAAAAATATTTACAATCTCCACAATCTTGATGAAGAACACTACTTAAAAAACAGATATGGCCTTACTCAGAAAGATATGTATCTAAGATAGAGCTGAGTTTTTTTCCTAAGCCTGATACAAAGCCAGCTTGAACAGCTTCATCCAGTACCAACCAATTCTGGTCACATCAATAACATTGCATCACATACAAGGCAATCATTTGAAGTAAACTTGTAAGAATCCATGGATTGTAAGTGTAACTGCATAGGTACCTCATCTGAGGTCAAGTGACTGAGCTTTTCATTGGCAATCTCTTCACATCGGACAGTTGCAACCATTACTCAAACGGAAAAAAAAATCTGCTTAAGACCAATATCAAAAGCAGTTCTAAGTCAAACACACCTGTATAGGATCGTAATCAGTTATAACAGCTTCACAGAAGGAAGGTTAAAAATCTTCTTAAGACCAATATCATAAGCACTTCAAAGTACCTTGTCATCACCTTCCGCCCAATATATGGATCAGAATTTCCAGCTCCCACACGTCCATTTGTCACATGTGCACCAGAAAGTCCCCGATTAGGACAGAATCCCCTTCCAGCTGGACCCGTTAAAGGATACTGCACAGTCTTCATTAAGGATACACCAGGGAATGACTGACCCTGTAAAAGTAAAAAGAAAATAAACCAACCAGATAAATAAAATGGAAGTTTACACTTTATATAATACCTATACTACTAGTATTTGGGTAAACAGCTTAACAATAAAAGGCACTAGGAAAAGCTACCAACATAAGATATGAAACCTATACAAACATATTAACAGAGGGTTGGCTTTATTAAACAATTGAATGGTACCAAATCACCAATGTCGCACTAGTTTCTTTCCGTGATTCCGTTCTGATTACTCTTTCGTAGTTGTTCAAAACCAATAATACAAACTTATTGATATTGATAGCTGCTCTGTATGTACTCTTTTAAGTTACAGGAGAAAACACTGGCAACAAGATAATATTGAGGGAGAGTAATTGATCTGGTTTCAAGTACACTACCTTCCCGATATTTCTTTTCTGAATCATTATAATTATGATAAAACATCACTATGCATAAAACTGGTCACCCAACCTTAATAACTATACGCACAGTTTTAACTAGTAGCTGTAGTAGTAGAGACAGGTGTGTCTGGGTGAGCTCCACATTCATTCCATGAACCGTCATATACTGGAGCATCAGATTTCCCAAGTCGATGGAGACCCTGAAACAAATATTTATCAATTATTAGCTCAATCTTCCCATGTACTTAAATTATGTTGATAACCAAATTATGTTAATATATAACTAATCAGTCCAATCTTAGATCTTGCTAATTTTTTGCTGTAACTGTGCTCGTCTCCCCTATGATGTAGGGGTGGTTCATTGGAGTCAGTTTTAGCGCTGCTTTTTCTGAATAAAAATTAATTTTTGATCGAGCAAAAATAAAAGGTCAAAGGTATTCTTTCTTTGTGTTTTATGTGAAGCCATACCTGCCTTCTCAATTTGTGAAATTCTTGAAAAAGATGTCCCATATAAAAGAAAAGATATTTGGAACATCAAAATAGCAACCTATTGCATTTATGAAATTCTTAAATAATGTGTCAAATGTGGCCTTTGAATCTAGGTTAAACTTGTTAAACGAAGAGAACACTCACCATAGCAAGAATGCAAGCTGTAACACCTGTTCCACAAGATACCCAATTCTATGTCTGCTCCCTTAACCTTCGGATAGTACTTCTCCATCAGAAGTCATTCAAGCCCTAAAAATAGTAGCACATATGTAATCCATTAGAATTCAATCTAAAAGACATAAACAAACCATGGAAATCTCACTAAAAAGAATGGAATCAAAATAGTACTATCAAATTCTTGTTCTAGGACCTTTTCCTTTCTTGGCTTTTCCAACACTGATTTTCTCTTCTTTCATTATGACTCCCAGGATTTTCCTTCTCCAACCTTTCTTGGCTTTTCCAACACTAGAAGAAGTTAAAAAACATCACTTCTTTTACTTCGATCAGATTTCCTCTCTTGACATGGGTTAGGGTTTACAGAGAAAAGGGAGAGGGTGGGAGGCGGACGAGAAGGAAAAAGATATTAGGTTTAGTGATTTTCTCTCTCTTCTATGCTTATATATGAAAAGTTAATCTTTACCTCGAGTAACTGATCAAAGAGATTGACGGACATGATTTTTTGTTTGTGTGTTCCTTACGTGTATCTTAACTCAGTTATAGTGTAATAGAGCTGGACGATCATTGCCTTTGAAACCAATTTAATTGGACCACTAGGATATGATGGTTAGATTCTTTCCATGTGTCAAAAACAAAAAACATTGAACGGTTCTCACGGTTTTAATAATATGTGGTGCATATTCGGTCATACAGATCTTAAAAGGCTTTGGATGGTTCAAATTCGGTGTCATACGGATTGAAACAAATGAGTAAGTTAAATGTGTGCTTTTCTTTGTGTTAAAAAGGAAAGTTTGAACGGTGGATAAGCCACTTCATATGGATCATGAAGGTTTTGGATGGTCTAGATTTGATGTTGGATTATCATACGGATTGAGACAAGTGTGTGAGTTAAATGTATGCTTCTCTTTGTGTTAAAACATCGATAGGTTTACGATACCGGTGAGGATTCTGACTTAATGAAAATGTTATTAAGGATAATACGACGAACATCGATAAGTTTAGGGTACCGGTGAAGATTCCGACTTAGGGGAAGAAGTTATTAAGGATAATATGACGAACATCGATATGTTTAGGGTACCGTTGGAGATTCCGATTTAGGAGAACAGGTTAACAAGGATAATATGACGATATAACCAATCTAACTTAGATTTCACTCGATTTCACTTAGATTTATTGAATTTTATTCAATCTCAATTAAACTTATTCATTTTTTTAGCGATCTAACCAATCTAACGATATAAAACTATGACTTCATCAATCTCACTAAAATTCACTCAATTTTTTATCGAACCGACTTGAATACACTCAATTTTGATCGATCTTACTCAAACTATATCAATCTTCATCAATTTCACTCGATTTCACTTAGATTATTGAATTTTATTCAATCTCAATTAAACTTATCCATTTTTTTAGCGATCTAACCAATCTAACGATATAAAACTATGATTTAATCAATCTCACTAAAATTCACTCAATTTTTTATCGAACCGACTTGAATAAACTCAATTTTGATCGATCTTACTCAAACTATATCAATTTTCATCAATTTCACTCGATTTCACTTAGATTTATTGAATTTTATTCAATCTCAATCAAACTTATTCATATTTTTATCGATCTAACAAATCTAACGATAACAGGTAAAGGGAACGCTCTGAACCTGACATGTGTTAATTTCTTTATTCTCCAAGTGCTAAGTCTTTCAGTCCTTTCATCATGCTGTGATGGTCCTGCCATGGAAACACATAATGTGCAGAAGAAAAATCTTTATCCGTACCACAGGAAGTCATACTATTGGTGGCGTATTCTTTCATACAAACCTTTATTCATGGAAACACTGAACAAAGAATAATGACTCTAACCAATTGGTGGTGGCTTAACATATAAAAGACACCAATAACAACCTATTTTGTTTCTGGTAAAGATTTCAACATAGTGGAAAAGGTCATTAAAGATATAATATGAATAATATCGGTAGGTTCATGGCTCCGGTGAAGATTCTAACTTAGTGAAAGAAGTTATTAATTAAGGATGATATGAAAAATATCAGTAGGTTTAGGGTATCAGTGAAGATTTCGACTTAGGGGAAGAGGTTATTAGGGATAATATGATGAACATCGATAATATCGGTATGACCCGACATGCATATTTTATAAAACAATATTTTTTTAAGTTATCAATGTTCGGAATAGTCGAGTAATATGCATATTATGGTCGAAATAGTAGGATAATATACATATTTTGGTCGATTTTTGATTGATCAGAATAGTCGGGTAATATGCATATTATTATCGTAACGTCGGAAATGGATATTTCTATCGTAACGTAACGAATTTAGGAAATTATGATTCATCAAAAATATATATTATTTTTTTTTGTAATTAGGGTTCTTAGTTTGTCATTTGTTTATAAGTTATGATTTGATGAATTGGGTTGAACCCCAACAAATGTTCAATTAAAAGGAATTGAGATATGAACTTAATTTCTTGTATAAAGTTAAGCTTTACCTAATAACAAAAAATATATGATCATCCCAATTGAAAGGAATTGGGACGCAGAGCTTGATGTCTCGTAGTTTAGAGTTAATGTTGCGACTCTTAAGTTTTTGCACATATGAGACATCCCATTTTGCGCGTCCGATAAGTTTAACGAGTTAGGGGAAGAGGTTACTAAGGATAATAAGGTGTACAAGACGAACATGATGGGTTGAGGGTTCGGGGTTCAGGGTTCAGGGTTCATGGTATCCTAAACCCTGAACACTTAAGAGTCGTTAAACACTAAGGAAAATAAGGTGTACAAGACGAACATGGTCACTCAGTATAAGATACAGCAAAAGAAGCAAACCAAATGATATATGCTACATTATGAAAGAAAGATACTCAATTATTAGAAAACAACAGTCTGTGAGATTAAAACATATTTCACACACGTCAACAATCTACAAATACAAGCTATGCAAATTGATAGGTGCATAAATCATATATTTAAAGTAGTTTTTCATGATCCTTATTTGCTATGTTTGAGTGAATTATTATGTATTTCGATTACTTTCGAAGTTTAGTTGTCTTTTCAGGTTACAGTTCAGAAACCCGCAGAATGGAGCTGTATGAGAAGAATTACCGAGGAGCCATTAAAACTCTGCTGAATTTAGGTCTTTCACCCTCCACAATGTAGGAAATTGAATTACGAAGCCAACGGCGAAAGAACGAGGTCATTCTGATCTCGTATGAGGAAGTTATGGGCAAAGCCACATGGTGGCAAACTAGCTTGTGTTGTTAGCGCCCAGGCGCTAAGTTGGCTGAACCGCAAGTGCTAAGGTGCTAAGTGGCTAGTTGGAGGTGCTAGAGTGGTTTGGTGGACTAGTGGCTAGCCTTGATGGAGTAGTAGCTATCTTGGGGAAGTCATATGGGATTAGGAAAGAATTTGGAGTTGCTATATCTTGTTGGGATGGAATAAGGAAACTTAGCACATTTCCTAGTTCCACTAGGATTGTGAAAGTGGCTAACTCAAGTTCTATAAAAAGAACTCAGGCTTTTCTCATGGCAAGCTTTTTGGAGAGGTAGCTACAGCAAATATTGGAGGCCCAAGATATATTTGGGGGTCAGGTTCACATATTCAAGTTGGCTACACAAGTTGGCTACACAATTGGGCTACACAAGAGGCAGCCGAACAAGTTTGACGGCTAAGAGGAAACTCACGTGAGGATGAGAAGTTTGCTGCTGGAGAGGACTATCTCATATTAATATACAGGAGAATTAGGTTTGGGAGAAGATACACGGAGAGAAAGAGGAGACAGCAAAGAGGAAGAAGAAAACAGGCGTAAACAGGCATCACAAAAGGCTGGAGGCGTAAGTTGGTGCTGCTGGCTACCATTGCTGCGTTGCAAAGTCTTATTCGTTCTTCGGAATCTTTCCGGGTTTGAGTAATTTATTTCTTAATTGATTTCCATGGGTTTTGAGAAATCCATGATGAGCTAAACCTTCTTTATTGGTTAGGGATGTAATCTGAAGTTGGAAAACATGTTTATTAATTGAATGACGCATATCTCATGATTCCATGTTATTTTTAATATCGTTCATGTTCTACCGAATATAGTGTTATATATGATTGATTGCTGATTTATTTGAGTTGCAAATTAGATAAATAAGTATTGATATCTACAACTAAACTGGAGTTCTGAGAGTCGATTCTGTCGAGGGACTCCGGTTACAAGTAGTATAGCATATTTGTTAAGATACTTAAAATTGCCATGCAAGTATGTGTAGAAGCTTGACCTAGGTTAAATCCGAGTGGTGCTTTACGCCGGGTTGCTTAGAATAACCTCAAATCACAAAGACCATTGCTATCATTGGGTTGAACTCGAGTGGAGTTACTCACTCAGGTTACCCGGTGCTAAGAATTCTAAAAGTGGCGCTTTGCGCTTTTTGATGATATTAGGAGTTTTGCCGAAGTAGACGAGATAAATGGCTACTTTAGGGTTTTTGGTATTATTAATGCATGAATGTTGAGTATGCTTTGATTGATAACATGTTGGATAACGGACGATGAAATCTCTAACCAATGCTTTTTCTCCCTGTTACACGCTTCTATAACTTGCGTAATTGATTTTAGCTTAATTTAGTTTTATTAAAACAACAACAAAACCCCCTTATTACTTGCATACGTGACTGAAAATTAGTGATAGTCTCAGCCTCCTTGTGGGAACGAACTTGTTCTTATCCCTATACTTCATTCTATTTTAGAGAGAGTAAGAACTTGATTATTTTGGTTGATTACGACACGACCACAAATAACCTACCTCAAATGAATCGTTACCTTACTCTGAACACATCTATACACATTTACAATTATTCAGACTTCCCGCTATAAATTTACCAAATAAAGAAAAATAAAGGTACACACTTACCCATCTGCTGCTAGTGACAGTCAATATCACAGGAGGTAATGGCTGTGCCACAGTCACCCAAAAGCTGTATTGACACACACAGATGGAGAGAAAAAATGTATAAGAGTCAAATTCAAGATTGAAGGGGTTCCACAAACAGCATTACTGAGCAATTGAAACTGCAGATGATACTACTGAACACTAAAAATGCAAGTGAGAGCAACATTTTAGTTGTTAGCGCACAAAAACCCATTTTAATTCTAGCATGGTGTAGATCTGAACTTTACAAAGAAAAAAATCCATGCAACAGTAAAATCATGGTTAAACCAGGCCCAAATCTCAAACCAACTTAACATGCAACAATAAAATCATGAAAATATCAAGTATAAATGATTTCATCCAAACATGAAGTTTACTACAATTCAATACCTAACGACTCTTTATGAATTCATGGTCCATATCTTGTATAGTTGTTTGGAGTCATACCAATTCAATACCTAACGACTCTTTAGTGACTTCCCAGCACACTAGAACCAGAGAACTCCATATGTCATTTTCAAGGAAGAGAGAATAGCACAACCAATATTACATAATCTGTAATCAGAATCATAAATGCATAAAATGCTACAGATTCATACACATCTTAAAAGATTCAATAACACCATTATACAAAGATTCAAAAACAACAACCAACATTATATAATTATAGAAACAACCAAAACTAACTCAGAATCTATAAAAAAAAACACTCAACATAAACACATAATGAAACAAGACCCACATGTTCTAACACCAGGCAAATCACAACCAACACAAAAAATCAACTCAGTAATCAAGGATATATAAATCATGCATTACAACAACAATAAATAAGTAAATAAAGAAAAAGATGATTTATACCTGAATGTGATGATTTGTGGAATGGGTTTGCACTTAGTAGTTGAGAAAATTGCAAAATCCTCTTATCTAATAAGAAAAAAAAAACTATCAGAATCAAAATGTGTACACACAAGCACGCAATATCTAGCACTAGAATCAAACCCAAAATTCAAAACTAAATAGAAAAAAGAAAGGGTTTCTAGAGAAATCAAATAGAAGAAAAGAAAACTTAAACTTAAATTCTAATTAAAAGTTAAAATTAACTCACCAACATAAAATAAAAGTAAATTAAGAAGGAGATGATTTATACCTGAAAATCTGATAACAAATAGATCGCTAAGGAGTAAAGTCTGTTGCTGAGAAGAGAAGAGTGTGCTCGAGATTTGTTAATTTCTACGCCTATTGAAGTTGATGCCCGAGATTTGTAACTACCACAGAATAAAAACTAAGAGTGGATCTGAAACCCTAGTTTTTATTTTATTTTTCACACAGAAGAATTGAAACCCTGGTTTTCTAATGAGGTGGAGGTGGAGGTAAAGGTGAAGAAGATTTTGAGTAACGAGAGAAATTGTCATCTGGGATTGTGGTTTATGTTGGAGAAGCTACAAACTGCTGCAGGTGGAGCGTAGAGGCGGAGGAGGCTAAATTTTACAGAGAAAACCAGAAGAAAAATGAGTTAGGTTAGAGAAGAAAGATTATATATGAAGGGTAATGGAAGGTTTAGATTAGATCTATCAAAATTTAGATCAACGGTCCTAAATAGTCGGTTTTCCATGGCATAACGGTTCGGTGTTTAGCCAAACCAAAACAGAAACCGTGACTACCGGTTTCCATACTTTTTTTCCATAGCTGTTCCATTAACAAATGGTTCGGTTCGGTTTTTTCCTATTCGGTTCGGTTTTGTCGGGTTTTCGTGGAAACCCGTTACCATGAACAGCCCTAACTATGGTGAATCCTTTCTCTTGGCTATAACTTAATTATAACCAATAGAAAGAGGGGTTCAAAAACTACTACTATGGTTTTTCTCTTGGCTATAGCTTAATTTTATGTTATATTGACGATTATTAAGTATCCGTTCATATGACTATTGGGTGATGAAAGAAAAAGGAAAATTATGGGACCCTAAAAATTAACTTTATGGACACGTACTGATTTTCCGTCACAAATGCTTGGTTATAGCTGAGATCTGATATGTGCACTTTGCTAGCGAAGCCAAAGCTTTGAGCCACATTACAGCCAAATGATGCGCCATAAGAGTTACCTTTCGCTACATTTAAGCTATGACCAAGCGAAATAGCTACCATAGTGCTTGGACTAAGTAAATTCCTTGGGGGAGAGTAGTACTACGATGGTCACGTACGTTTTGGACAATCTATTTTGTTGTACCATTTTTCTCATTTCTTAATTCTAAACCCTCTAACTTGCAAATCTAAACCCTCTTTCTCTTAGATATAATTAAGCTAGATCCCAGAATAAGACCTCACCATAATGCTGAGCCTAACATTAATTTTAGAATGATTTTTTATGGACCACTAGAAATTTGAAGGGACCATCCACTTATTTTGCTAAGGTCATTAGGAAGTAATTCTTGGCTCTCCATATCCATAAAATTTTACTAATGAAAAATATAGCCTTACTTAATTAGGAGGTAATAATTAGAGTTAGTTAAACTTAGTTAATTTTAAGTGTTAGATGAGATTAAATATTATAGTGTTAGAGAATTAGAATAAGGAGAAGAAGAGTTTTTGAAAAAAAAAATTAAAACATAAGTTTGGTGGTTGTTGAATTTAAAATGAATTACTCAAAAAAAAATTAAAACATAAGTTTGGTGGTTGTTGAATTTAAAATGAATTACTCAAGTGCAAACAAGGATGAATTTGAACCTTTAAATCATAGAAGAAACATATTATTCGTCAATCTTCCCAACATTCAAGTAACATATGATTTGTTAGATGGTGAATGTGTTCTTCCCCAAACCCAAACCTAGCCCTAAAATTAGTGTGTTTTCAAGATTACCGAGACCACACCGAAGAAGATGAAGATTATAATGTTTGGGATACCCGGGTATATTTGTTAATATATTCTTGTCTTAAATTTGGTGAAAATTTCAAACTTTATAGCTTGGCTTCGGCAAGCTCGATATAAGTTTTGGAAACAGCAACCCTAGTCGCCATCTTTATGTACCACCAACAAGAGCATGTCCCCCCACCCATAGGTTTCCCTCCTTAGTAAATAAGGAACTTCATTAGCACAAATATTGACGTATTATCAGTCACAAAATATTAGAAAGATCCAGATATCCCACAAAGGATGGAGAAGTTGATGAACCAACCACTCCGCTAAATGCAAATGAACACCAGTAGGAAAATACAATTTCATTTGTCCTTAAAGACATGGTAGGAAATAAACATCAATAAGAAAAATTGTACCTCAACTTTTGTGCCCTATGTGCAGTTTCGAAATCAGGCTCTTTTGGAATAGTAATCTTCATCTCAGCATGTACAAATATATTAGAAACATGACCATCCTACATAGAAATTAGGAAAATAGAGATGTTCATCAAGATACAAATAGATGAATACCAATTATGAGATTCTAGTAGTGCTACTGGCAAGAGTTCATTTAGACTCAATGCAACTGGAGTGAATGTAATACATACTTAAGAGTGGATTTACAAAGAACTTATTCTATAGTACTAGTATGAATCAAAACAGAAGTGTTCCAGAAAGATATTAAATACAAGAGGTAAAAAAGAAACTATACTTTGCCGAATACTGCATGGAAGCTTCTAGCTAATACCTTTAAAATGCCTTGTTATAAAAGTAGTAATACCATCTCAGCATATAACAGGAAAATGGCCAAAATAAAATAAAAATATGAACTACATTAACTGTGTCAGTTAATGCCGGTAAAGAAACAGAGGTTTGCGGATATTTGAAACCGATGCGATAGTTTTTATAGTTTCCACCAAGGTGAGTCATTGAGTGAATCAAATTGGCATCAACTCATATTGGATGGAATATTGGAAACTTACTATGTACCCACTGATTATAGATGTTGGATGTACTTTATTTCTGACTAGCTCATTTGCTTTCTGCAAGAAAAAAAAAGAAGGAGTTAAGTATTACAACAACATATTGGCCCCGATAGCAGACTAGTTATGTGAAGTGTTGTTACCTTGAGAAATTCTGCAACAACAATTACAATAGAAGTAGTCCCATCTCCAACTTCTCTATCTTGAAGCTCAGCCAACTCTACAAGTACATATAGCTCACAAAGAAGTGAGTATAAAAGTAGAAAACAGAAACAAACCCGAAAATTAATAACCAAATGTATCTATCTTACCTTAGCATCTGGATGTTGAACTTTAAACATCTTTAGTTTAGTAGCACCATCGTTGGTTATTTTCACATCACCAATACCATCAACAATCATTTCCTAAATTTGTGAACAACATACTAGAATGACATTCTTATAAATTTTAATTTTCATTCACCTTCTCTAATCCTACAGGTTGGTTAGAGTATTTTCAGTATGTACCAAATTATAATCACTTATCAAAATCCCCATGATCTCATAACCTAAATTTTATAATTTTATCAAGATTTAAATTACTCATTCACCGTTTCACATGAATCCTAATTTAGTTACAAAAAATCAAAATCAAATCATAGATAGAGAGAACACTGACCATCATCTCCAAGGTCGCTACCAGTATCTACATGATTGGTTTCATTGGCTAATATGTTGAAACATTTTATTGAAGATAGCAAATGATATTGAAACGAAGATTTTTATATCTATACAGAGAGTTAAATCAAAATCATTACCTCTAATTTCTTAACAAAAATCAAAACCCCAACTCTCAACAATAGGAAATCCTCCCATCATCGCTAGATTTTGCTCCATCACGACCACCACCATAATCAAAACAATCTTCTTTTTTGTTAACGATTCACAGTCAAAATAGTTAGAAACCCTAATTAATCAAAGTACAAAACTAAACCTATGAAATTACAAAAATAAAATAAAAATCAAGTTAAACCATATTCTTAAAATCATCAATTGTATGAATTGAATTCAATTTGGACAAACCCCCAAAGTTTTCTCCCAAAATCATCATTGCTTGAGATAGTTGATCAACTACTGTTGCTTTTGTTATACCTTCTCTAGTTGTTGTTGAAGAAACTCTCTTGATACTATTTGAAGAAGCTGAAGGTAGTAGAGATTATGTTGATGACAATGATGATTTAAAATGAGACCGGCCAGGATTCAAAAATAATATATATCAAAAAATAAAGACAAGTTCGAGTATCATTTTGTATGAAAGGGTATTTAAGTCATTTTCAATACCCAACCCCTCGATTCCGATAATTGGATTTCATTGCACCCTCCGACCAGTGCAATTGAAATATTGGTTTGGGGAGTAATTGAATTCTGGAAGAATCCAATTCTGAACTTGGAAAGCCTGTTTGGTTCAAAGAAATGGAATTTCGGAATTGGATTCATATTCCTAGCCCTCCAACTACCTGAACCGAACACGTTATAAATACAATTCTTACTAATTTAAACGTGTGCGAAGATAACAACTATTCTCACATCTCTCCCCGAAAACATAACACTTCTGAAATTTCTCTTTCTTGAACCCTTCCCACAGACAGAACCCCCGTTTCCCCATCGCCATTTCTTAAACCCTAACAAATTGCTGTTTCTCCTTATGAAGATTTTAAAGGGTTTCGTCATGGATCATTTCAACAAACTACCGCAGGAGATTTTATTGGAGATATTAACTCGTGTACCAGCTGAATCGGTGCTTGAATGCAAATTGGTTTGCAGAAATTGGAGAGATATGGTTTCTAAAGATTCATTATTCCCTAAGAAGCACTTACATCATCTTAATCATCCTTCTGCTGCTGAAGATTCTTGTAAGTTAGGTTTTCTTGCTTTAATTGATAATAATAGATTCTACTATTTTGAATTGAATGATCAGAATCATGAGTTAAGAAGACCCATTGACAAACTTAAAAGGATGATTACAACACCAACTAAGGGTACTTGCTTTCTTGGTTCCTGTAATGGTTTAATTTGTCTTGCTAGAGAGGAACCTGATATACCTGTTTGTGTACGCAACCCTTTCACCAAAGAATCTGTTGACCTTCCAGAAATCAGGATAGATGCTGATGATTTTGATTTTTGTTCTTTCGGATTTGGTTATCTTCCTTCAACAAATGAGTACAAAGTGGTAGGAATACATGTGTTGAAGACCAAGTTTATAGAAGTCCGCATATACACTCTAGGTAGTGGCAATGGATGGAGAGACCTTGGAAAGTTCAATTCTGAATTCTGCCCTATGTATAATCAAGATCATGAACATGGTAGCTTTGCCAATGGATCTATATACTGGGCTGGCGCTAATCGAGATACGATCTTGACCTTCGACTTGATTAAGGAAAAGTTCGGCAAACATCTTGCACCTCCTCCTTTCCCACCAGACACTGATTTGCTATATCATACAATAGGGGTTCTTAATGGATCTTTGTATATTTCTATGCTTGACGAAGGAGAAGAAGGTTTTGACATATGGCTATTAAAAAAGAAGAATGATAATCACGGCAAGGAAGAGGGAGAGGAACATCGCTCATTGGAATGGAGTAAAGAGTTTAGGGTTGATGAAAGGCATTCATTAGCCGTTACAAAGAGGGGGGATGTTTTAACTTACATTACTACTGATAACTATCTCAGCATTTATGACACAAAAGCTTCAACCTCCAGAAGGCTTGTGGATTTTAAGGAATGGATTTGTCAAGTATTCCCTCACAAGAACACCTTCGTGTCATTGAAAGAATTAGAGGAAAAAGATACGGAAATAATGAAGTCAATTAAAGGAGGCAGAAAGCCGTGATTCACCTTTCAAGCAGCTACAGGAGGATGCAAACCCTGACTAGTTAGTTGTAAAATGGTAATTTTCATTGAGTTTTGGCAGTCATATTCTGTAGACTTATGAGTTCCATTAACAAGTAAATTTGTGTGAGCCTCAATGATATTGACATTGTGTTAGTGAGTAATATACATAGGTTCTCTTTTATTCTGTCTTTATATCACCGATCCAACTTTATGAGATTGTTTCTATTTTGGGTTAAACTATATTTCTTTTGTATATTCTGCATTTTGGTAGTGACCCGACTTTATCTCAATCGGCATGATGTACACTGTGGTGACTTATTTTGTTTACACTTGGGGGTCGAATAAGCATATTTAGGAAAATTTATATATTTGAATAGGAAACTGCACCGGAATTTGTCTTCATCCGTCAATAAATTTCACCAGAACATTTAGTCAATCAGGCAGAACATTTAATCAATCAGGCACAGTTCACGGTGATATCTAACATGAGTTATGTATCCATTTGATCATTAACTACACCCAACCTAATTGTTTATCGTCAACAAGCTAATTTTCCACCTCCATGGGAAGGATCAATGAGCCAGTTACCTTGCAGGCTACAACCAGGATTCAGAACAATGATTCCGTGAGCAGCGAGGATGTTGACGTCTTCCTCCAAATGGATTAGTTTACACTTAAATTGTGGGGATTCACACACTTCATGCCCACTCCCACAGATTTGTCAATTTTGTTTAACTCTGATTCAGTTAGATCTCAAGTTGCATCATTTCAGTCTGATGATAAGAATGGCATTGATAGGCATCTAAGCTTTATTCAGTAGCCAACACTAGCTCAGTTGCATTAGCTCCGTAAACAGTCACTGCTGCTAATTTTATTGATGTCTAATTCCTATTTCGTCAATATGATTTTTATTTTCCCTATCGTTGGTATCTTGAGAGATCCGTGTAAAGAATGCTCAGTGTTATCAGCAGACTATGCTTCACTCATTGTTTTGTCTTTTATCAACGTCACCTCTCACGTGAAAAGGTTTTTAAATTTCTCTGAGAAGATACACAATGACAGCCTTTAACTCTTTTAAAACCGTAGGTCGTTATTGGCCTGCATATGAATCCTCTGGTACTTCTGTAAATAATTATTAACTTACAGTGTTATCAGCTTGCCATGCTTTGCTTGTTTTTGTTGACGGCCAGCTTTCAGGTGAAAAAGCTTTGAAGCTGTCTGATAAGATACACAATAGTTTCCTGTCACTGTTTTAAACCCATAGGTCGTTAGTAAAGCTGGTCTAGATGATAAGAAGAAATGCGAAAGTAATTGTGGAGAGGCCTCACCATAGATGGTTTCTAGAATGAAAACACTTAAATTCTACGGTTGCATTGATTGTCCAAAAATTGTGAATCCGCTATGTAATATGATTAAAGTCAGGTTTCATGTTCCTCAGTCATGGCTGAAACCAGACTGAAATACTGTTAGTTTTTGAAGAACGGAGGGGTGATCAAAATGGATCAATCTTTTATAGAGAGAACTATCAAAAACGTTTGTACTTATGTTTTGAATGGAAAATTGGAAACAAATGGTAGTGAACCATCAAAGAAAGTTTCAGGAAAAGATGATACCTCAATAAGACCTAGAGGTCATTTAAGGTGAGCCCGTGTCTCAGTGAAGAGATTCATTCTGCAGGTTGAGTTTTGTTAACAAATACAAATTGTTCGTTTAATATGAAAATAACTTGTGCTAGCAAGTATATGCCCATAATTGCCTGTGTAAGTGAACACCATCCACCAACATGGACATCAACATTTTGGCTATCTTGGTTCCAGCTGGCACAATTGTAAGTCCTAATCCCTTCTCTTCCTTTCTGTTTTACTGCAACCATCTTGGTCCATGTATTCTATTTGCTTAATTTTCACTTTTTTTCGGAGAATTTTATTCCCTGGACAGGCATGCTTTCTTCCACTATCAGATGCGAGTTCCTTAGCTATCCTTTATATAGTTAAATCAGAATATTTCTCGGTAGTCAGGGTAAGGAATTATCCATTCACCTGATTTTGCCTTTCATTACTTGTATTTGCTTAGTGTTCTCTACATACATTTTGTCTTTCTATCTTTATTTTCTGATTGTTCTGTGTCCGTTCCAGGTTCGGCTTGTATTTTTCCCCAGCAGCATGCATTATGGCTTGAATCGCTCTTTCTGGAGCTTTTGACGTCTTTACAAGCTCAGTAAAATCTCAACTGCCTTGTTTACTAGGGGATTCTGATGTAAGCCTGTTTCTGGTTTTCTTGCTTGTGCACATTCTTACTAGGAGTCATATGTACAGGTTAATGTACTTTCTTAAATGCTGTTTATGTGGTTTACAGCCTTAAACCACCATTGTTAATATGTTTTGATTATCGTATATAGCCGTTAATATGTTTTCTAAGATCCATCATCTCTGTGCGATGATTTTCTTAAGGCTCTAATTTCTTCAACTAAATATCCGGTACATTCTATTTGTAGGATCCTTCTTACTTATTTCGTTCTGTAGCTGGAAGCTCTGACAATGAAACCATTGCCACCTTTGTTTTGATCTTCACTTTCTATCTCTATAAAAAGGTTTGAATTTATTCTTATAGTGGCGTTATCTTAAAAGTTATACTGCTTGGCTGAGTCGTTCTGTCCACTTCACTTTCTCATGGGTTTGTAGTGACTACTGAGTGTACTTTTAAGATGAAACGAAAAATGATAGTTGTGCAGCTACGAATTGTTTTCTGATCGTAGTTTCAAATTGTGTACAGACAATGGACACCGGATCCCTCTTCTATGCCACTTAAATGCTTTAGCGTACTTCTACCTGGAAAGTATGATGGACTGATGCTACTGTGGTCACATTTTATTTTTCAGGTGTGCTCTTGGGAGCTTACGCCTTTATTATTAACCTTATCCCAGTGCATGTGCTTCTGTGCAGTACAACTAGTTTCCAGGGGTGTATGCTGCTTATGCTCCTCTTGTAAGTATGTTGTCTCTGTTTTAGAATCTCCATTCCATTGAAAAATTGTACATCCATATTTTAGTATGAGATCCCATTAGTTTTAGTTGATCTTAGCGGACAAATGAAATTTACTATCTTAAGTAGTAAGAAGGAAGATTTAAGAGCTATATAGGATGAACTGAAGTATTGGACATCAAGTTTTTCTTTCCACTGCCGCATTTCAAGTAGGACTCTGACTTTGTCATTAGTGTTTGTGATATGCTGCTGTGCTTTGAACCTAGTTAACTTCTTATATTTTGTACACTTTGCTTCAGCATATGCTTTGTCATGCTTCCTTAGTTTGAATATGACAAATTAATAATTGGCTAATGTAGCATTATTTCTATATATCTTTAAATGTAAGACCTTGGAACACTTCGTGTTATTTTCGGTGAGCTAATAGTTATTAGAGCTTGATTTTGTTTTTACTGAAAAGAGATTGTTCAAAAGCAAAAGTAGTTGAACAGGTTGAAAAAAAAATGGATGCTCTAATTGGGCACCTTCTTACATAAATCCTACTCTAATCAAAATCGTGGTTGCTCTTGCTTTATTCTATCATTTCTGCTTTGAACATATCTAAATATAATATCTGTTTTTCTTGTGGCACACTATTTCTTATTTTCTGATGTTGTTCTTTATCATTTTTCCCGGTTTTCATTATTATCCAAGTGGTGGCTGTTGTGTATTGTCCCTTCGGGGACATCTGATAAAATTGGAACGATATAGAGAACCCACTCTCAACATGAATTTTTCACCCAAAAAAAAAGGTGGCTGTTGTGTATTACATCAAGGGAGTTCTATCTCAGAAAATGTTTAAAGTGGCTGTGACACGTGTAGATGTAGTATCTGTTGGCATGTAGGTTTCCACAACTTATATTATAATAGTTTAGTAAATAACTAAATATTGAAGGACGTTGAAAGTTTACAATAGACAAAAGAAACCATTTAACCATATTGTGGTGTGTTGGCATCTGATTAATGCATACTCTTCATTTTATTGAGAAGTTAGGCTTGCTAGGATTGTTTCCCAGATTGCTAAGACACATTCTACGATGGTAAAATCGTTAAAAAGTTCCCTTGCCTGCTGTATCTTTACTGTGAAACATATCAAATGGAGCATAAACTTTGTTCTTTATTAATTTCTTAGGGTGGTCTGTATTGCCGTTGTGGCAATACTTGTAGCTGTGGTGGTCTCCAGCCCAATCAAGGGATGGAGTGGTCGCAGTTTGAGTCTTCTTAATCCGTAAGATTCAATTCCCACAACATATATTGTTATTTATAAATTTTTCTAATTTGGTTACATCGAGGAAATGATGAATGGCAGAATATATCAAAAATAGAATCTATCCTATACAACTCAGCCACATGTTCGATTGGCTCCTGTTGGTATAACTTGAACAGAACTTATGCTAGAAAATATATGCCCATAATTGCTAGTGTAAGTGAACACCAGCCACCAACATGGCCATCTAACTGTATGGACTCCAACATTTTGGCTTTCGTGGTTCCAGCTGGCATAATTGTAAATCCCAATCTCCTCTTCCTTTCTGTTTTAGTGCAACCATCTTGTTCCATGTATTTTATTTGCTTGATTTTCACTTTCTCTGATGAATTTTATTTTCTGCACAGGCATGCTTTCTTCAACTATCAGATGCCAGTTCCTTTGCTATCTTTTATATCGTAACATCCGTATATTTCTGTTCAAAAAAAAACATCCGTATATTTATCTTGAGTCATGGTAACAAAATCCCCATTCACCCGATTTTAGCTTTTATCTCTCGTATTTTTTAAATCTCTACATTCCCTTTGTCTTTCTATCTTTTTGTCCTGGTTGTCTTGCGTCCCTTTTAGGTTCGGCGGATGCTTGTATTTGCTCCAGCTGCATGCATTATGGCTGGAATCGCTCTTTCTGGAGCTTTTTATGTTTTCACATGCTCAGTCAAATTTCAACTGCCTGGATTATACTAGGGGATTCTGAGGTAAGCGTGATTCTGGTTTTCTTACTTGTGCACGTTTTTGGAGTCATGTGGTGAGTTCAGATTCATATAGAACTAACATAGAGCGATGCCGATTTGTTTCTGAACTGCTGATTTATCATTTAGTTTTTGACTGTTAAAATTTAATTCTGTTTTGCGGTACTGTGGCAGGTCTTCACCACACACCATTGGATGGTGTGGTTATACAAACTGAAACCTCCTAGGAACAGGATCAAAGAAAAGACAGATATCAAAAGCGGATCCCCATCTAAGCCATCTTCAAATTGCAGCATCCTATGCCGTTTTGTTTTTGGAAGAATGAAATCCTCAGCCTCCCATTTGTTTGTGTGGTGAGTGTCAAATCACTTGATCATTTTCCTGGTAGTTGTAAAACTTTTGAAACCCCAGTTTGTTCATCAGGTGAGTGCCAAACCACTTGGCCATTTTCCTGATAGTTCTATACTCCCTATGTCCAAGTTTAGTTCTTATTTTTGGTTGTCCATCTAAATAGGCATATACTGTATATACATGTACTCGATACATCTAATATTTTGTAGTGTAAAAGAAGAAAATCATAAAGTGAATAGAATACCAGTGGAGAATGACGCCTGATAACTGATAAGTACTCTCCCTCTCTTTTTTTCTACCATACTGTTGTAAGTATTTGTACACGAGTCATATCAATATATACTACATTCATTTTTTTTTAAAACTACTCATCAAGAATATAAAATAAGGTTGGGTTATAAGTGGTTGCTGGGATTCCATTTGGGGTAAGATAAAGGGTTTTAAGTGATGGCTGGGATTTCGTTTAGGGATAGATAAAGAGCGGCTGGGATGGTTTTGAGGGTGGATACATAGTCTGTTTCAGTCACCCGCATTCAATGTGTTTTTGAAAGAAAAAAAACGCATGAAAGGGATCTGAAAGTCAGATCCGTTTAGTGTTCTTGCAAATCAATGGGATTAAAGCTCATAAACTCAATTAAATTGCAGCTCATAAACTCACAGGAAGACACAGAAAACATAGGGTTCCTAGAGGTCTGAAGAAGAGAAAATCATCAATTTAGTCTCCAATAAATAGAATGTGCATTGCACACGTGTAGCCTCTTCAATTGTAATAGGGATTCTCTTCTGATTTCTCTGTTGAAATCTTATCAACCCGCATGCAATTCCACAGAACTATCTCAAATTAAGGTTCTTATATCTTTCTCCAATTTTGGGTTTTGATTTTTCGCAATTTTTATATATAGTTATTGATTTTCAATTCGTTGTTATTTTGATTCTCAAGAAGGGAAATTAGGGTTTGCTAATTCGTTGTTCTATTTGGTGTATTTGCTTTGTTATCCAGTGGAAAAGAGTTTCCTGGAATTTATATATTTGCGGTATAGGTAATGATATTGAACTTTACTTTTAGAAAAACTCAGTCATAGGGCTACCTGCAAAATTAATCAGACCATCTTTGAACTGATCTTTCTGCGATCAGTGACTAACTCAATTTTCCCATCTAACCATAGAAACCAATACTCAAAGCATATGACAGGACTAACACATTGATTTGAATTAGTTAATTTCTTGGTATGCATGTTGTTTGCTTGATTCGAGAATTAAACCATTCACCATTAATATCTAATCTCTATCTGTGCAACCAAGTTACTGATTTTATGTACTTGGCAATGGAATTTTTTTGTATTTGTAGAATAAATTAGCTTCTTAATATCTTACAACTTCCATGTCTGAATTTTGGATTGTCTTCATTTGCGCTATTGCAATTTCTAAGCAATATTTCGTGATTGTACCTCTCCATCTTAGTCCTGTCATATGCTTTTGAGTATTGGTTTCTATGGTATGATGACAAAGATGCTGGATACACAATATGCTCATCCTCAACATTCTTAGTATGTCACTATTGTAATTTGTTGAATTCGTGTGTTATTGTCAAACCCTTTAAAATTTTGGTTGTTTTGTTTCGATGTTTGCAGGTGCTTAGATGCTAGAGATCCCGTCATATTACAGTGGCCAGTAAAAAAGGAAAAGCACCCAAAGAAATTATCGTTGCTGGTGACAATAAAACCAGTGCTTAAATGGGACCCCGCCTACTCCGTAAGTGTTGCAATGCATTCCAATTATGCACACTTAGTTTCACGCTGTGATACCATAGACTGAATCTGATTTGCTCAATCAATCTCCTTTCTTTGTATAGGCTGCTAATGTCTTTATGTGTAATGCCCGGCCTACATAAGAAAATAAAGCTAAAGAAAATAAAAGAAACTCAGTTCCATCAAAAGAGCTATTACTTTTATGGTACCCCTTAAAACTTTAAGTTGTTTCAGAACCCATTCAATAATGAGTTTTCTCATACTGTAGCAGTTAACTTCATACTTTTAGTTACTCTGGACACTTCTCTGTATAAGCCCTGTAATCTCTGAAACCCTTTCATTTTCGATGGATGAAGAAGGATGGGTTTTCTTTTGATTTAATTTTTGGATTTTCTTCCCTAACTAGATCAACCTCTCTCACTTCCCCTCGGCATATCTAGGTTATATTTCCTCTACATGTACATTTCAATTTTCTCTTGATGTCTCTTTTGCATCCTATTATCTGAATTCCTTCTAATCAGAGAGACCATCTCTTTGATATCTTTAGGTTATTAGGCTTTCGTGATTTCATTTAGGTTTCTTTTACTGTTGTTCTGATTTTTTTTCTAAAGGAAGCAAGTAACACGTCTAAAGGAATCAAATTCAGTCATTTTCTTAAGTAATCTCTAATCTTCTCTTCTTTTTATTTATTGATCTTTATATTACGATAACTTTTAAAAATTAGAGCCATACATTTAACTACAAATCTTTATCTTGATCAATTCAATTTTTATGATATTAGATTTCCAAAATTTGTTGAAAATCATGTGTGTTTCAGAACTTGATTAAAGATGGCGTGATAAAATCGTTGGGGTTTTGATGGCTTAGTCCGAGGTGAAGGTACTTATTTTTCTTTATTTTACTTTTCAGTCCATTAACAACTAAAATAAATTAATGTTTCATTCTGATATATTATAAGACTAATATTTGAGTTAAATTTTCGGAGAATTCATAGTATTTGCAGCTGGATTTGAGTGGATTAAAAATTTGACATCTAATTCTGAAGTTAAGTGGGACATGTCATATCATAGCTTTTCTTTAGGATCAGTAGATATATACTCTTTGATATCTTACCATAGCTTTTCTGTCTGATATGCTCTTTGATGTTGTCCTTCACTTATATCTAGGAAACCCGATAATGAATCACGTGTAACTGAGTTTCAAGTGTTGCAGGAGTTAAGTTACCCAAGTTTGCGTATTTTACTGAAGATTAAATGAAGAATGAATTGAGTGGATTAGCACGAGGTGGTCTAAGGTGCAACTTTCCAAGGCAGCTTATGTGAAACCAATTAGAGTTCTTAGGTATGCTAACATGGAGCATTCTAACGGGTGTAACAAGTTTTATTTTCTTTTAATACTGATGCACTATTAAAGCAAACATGGGCCATTCTAACGGTTTCCTCTCATTGGCAGATCTCGTGAGTTCCAAATTCCTTCATAATAATCACAAGGCAGTTGGTTACAGTTCAGAGTTCACTTTAGTTGGGATTTGGTTTCTGCCTGACTTCTCTCTAAAGACAACAGACAGAGATTACGTGACTGCATGAATAGAATGAAGATGGAGGAAGGTAGTTTCCCCATATTCTTTATCTTTCTTAAATCAAGATTGGATTCATGTTTATTGGATTTTGAGTCGGGTTCTGTATTTTAATAGTATTGATATGTTTGGTTGAATCATTTTAATTGCTTCCGGGTTGATAATTTCAGGAATTGGTCTAGAAATGATGTTACTGATAACTAATTTACTGACTGCTTCATAGGACAATCTTGGTCATCCAAGATTCTAGCTTATTCGTCATGGTACTTCTTCTTTTATTTTTCTTGAGTGTATGTCGTACTTTGTATAATCACCATCCATGGATACAGAATTAACTTAGTTTGGGAAGCAATGACTACACGGCTGGCAGCTAGATTTTATATGGATTCATCCTGTATTACCTAATTTTGTTTCGTGCCATGGAGCTTATGCATATCTATATATAACCAAAGAGTAGTAGCTGCTGATAAGTTTTTGAATTAATACCATTGCTCTTTAGGAAACCTATCACTGTATTATGACAACAGAGAAATGAATTGTTTTTATGTAACCATATACTTAGTTATTGAAGATGGGCATGAACTTAAGTGCTTGAGAGATGAATGTAGAATCTTAAAGGAAACATGAATCATATCCGAGAAAAGCAAGGAAACTTAAAACCAAACTTTTTTTTGTTTTTTCATGGTTTTCATTGTTTATCGGCACTCACTAATTATCTTAGCCAATTTTAGCATTCTTTTTTTTCTCAGTTAATGCATCTCATCTATTTTCTTCCTTAAAATGTTAGCTCAAGTATTTTAGAATTCAAAGACCTCTGATAACTACCTCGATCTTGATTTTTCTGTTCAACTTTTCGCCTTCCCTTTCAATGCTCTTCAGTCACTTTCTTTTATTCAGTTCAGTAATCTTACTTGGTTGGTCATCCATTGCTGACATTTTTATTTATACCAGCTCGATTCAGCCGAAGAGATTGAGAGAATATCCACGGAGGAACGACAATCCTTGATCAAAAAGCTTGAAGAGGTTAGTCAGTGCTTGCGTTGCTAACCTTTGTTATCTTCCTCGAATGGTTTTTTTCTTCTAAATGCTACGATGTTATACATTACAGGTGCAAGAATGGTTGTATACTGATTGGGAAGATGCTTCTGCAGCAGAGTTCACAGAACGTTTTGGTTTACTAAAAGCTAAATATGACCCAATATTTTTCAGGTTAGTTGCTGCAGTTAAGTCCATTTAATGCAATTGCAGGCTAAGAACGTATTTAATGATCGACTTTTTTTATGCAGATTGAGTGAGTTTACTGAATAGCCAACTGCATCTGAGCATGCTCGAATGTACCTTAACGAACTTCAACAGGTAAGAACTCTTTGAGTCTGTGTGATCAATTGATGATGTGAAGAGTAGAAATCATACATATCTTTCTACTTAGGTGCACTTGGTGTATTGGCCAATTGATCAAAAGAAGAATAAGAAAACAGATTGAACAAATAACACCCGTCATTAGAATTTTAGGTTATTTCGACGAAGTGTTATGTCGATGTCTGAGTATGGTTCCTCAGTGGTTGGTCAGTTGGTCATTATCCGAGCTATCAACTGGTGGTTGGAAGCTTAAGTTTTTGCTTTATGTTTGGAGCATTTGTAAGACGAAATCCAATTGGATATTTGTGCAGTTTTGTCGGCTAGGATGTTCTTTGTCAAACTCAAAAGATTTAGCATGTCGATTCTATGTGCTTATGGTGATCACAGAAGTAGTTGTTACCTTTAGTCTTTTAGTTTACTTGGTCTGGAACCCTGATTTCAAGTTTCTGATTGATCTTGATTGATCAGCTGTGAAGTTTGGTTGTCAAAATGTCATAGAAAATGAAATAATAACATTATAGTTGGTAAAAGGATCATATCACAGGCATTTTTGCATCACCTGACATGTTTTGCCTGGGCAATCCTGTTCGTAACTCACTACATAATCATCATACTTTAGGCATAAATATTATTCTGCACAAAACCTCATGCTGAAATAATGTTACTTGGATCTGTATCTAGGTTAAAAATTTAAGTTGTGGCTCACGGGTTTGTATTTTATTGGATTTGATAGATGGATTTTTGATGAGATGAGATTGGACCTTATTGTAGTTGTTTCTTCAGTTGAATTAGGTTTTATTAATGTGTAGTGGATCTCGGCAGTGATTGATTAGAATAGTATCTTAGTGAGCTATTGATTTCGAGAAACTATAGGTGACATATGTTGAGTATTTCTCTTATATAAAGATTTAGGCCGTGGTTGCTTTTGTTTCACAAAATATGTGATTCAAACACTAGGATATTGTTTATGTTTCTCAACTTTTTGATATATCAATATTGTATTGATTTTTTTGTTGTCATGTTTATCTTTCTTAGATATGCATAAACCTTAGAATTGTTTTGGTGTCTCGAGGTTTTCAGTTGCTTTGGAGAATACTTCTGCTTACATTTTGAAGCATTCCAATTAGGGACGGCTTCTGTTTATGTAGCGTTCTTACGGTTTATTGGTGATGAACATGAGGCGAAGAACTACACCTATAGTCTGGAATTGGGAGCAAATGGCAGAAAATGGTGTTGCAAGGGTGCCGAGGAGCATAAGGGATGGTCACAGGAAAGTTCGAGATAGTTTTGATGGACTGTTAATCCAACTGAACATGACTCTGTTCTTCATAGGACTGCATCAACACATTTGAACTCTAAGAAATCCTTGAAGCCGGAACAACATACCTTTTGAGTGCGTGCACCAAGCTGCTAATTGTTTCAGTTTGTCACCTGTGTTGGCCTATAACGGAGTTATAAATTTTAGATTGTATTAAATATTTTGACATGAAAAATATCTCCAAAAGATAGTATTCATCATATACCGTGTTCCCATGTACGTTGGATATTCATCAAACAAGCACTTTTAGGGGCTAATTGTTGAATACTTAAGGTTCTACATGTTAGGACACCTAGCTTGCTATCTCGTGGACTTTTATCTCTTGGACTTATTTGTTTAGTGTGAATGTATTGTACTTTATGTGCAGAGATATACTATAATTTTTGAACAACAATCTGATGAATGCATCTCTAATTCCATGCCTATACCACCCATAAATGGGATAATTAAGTATGGATAAATACAGGTTTGATATGAGATAATTAAACATGGATAAATACAGGTCATCGAACGGGTTAAGCCCTAGTCATTAGATAAAACTATGATACTCGATATGAGAAAATCCTTGTAAATACCTTTCAGTGATGGAAAATCCGTTTAAATACCAATCAATATTCATCTGAGCCCGGGCGCACCACTAGTTAAAAGTAATATATTATCGACATTTTGAAAAAATATTCCGTTCTAACTCGGGAACTCCTCATTTGACGCGTTTTCTCCAAACCCCTATTCCTCGTTTCTACAACCAAGAACGAAACTGTATTTAAAAAAATAAACATTAATTACAGATTGAGTTCATTCCGAGTTAATACAACAGAACAGAAGATATTATTACGAGTCAACTCGTATTTACCTAACTTAAATAAAACGACAAAATGGCAGGTTCGTTTATTGATAAACCAGCCACTTTTTTCCTTCTTTTTTCTCTTTTTTGAGTTCCAAAGTGGAGGAAGGTATTTATAATTTATCTCATTTTGCTGTTAAATTTACAAAATCCTTGAAGATAATATGTTTAGCTATATCCATCAACGGTTGTAATGAATCCTGAGAGAATTTTCTTGCAAAAAGAAAAGGATCAGAACCGTTTATTCTTTTAGTATCATTATCATTACCACCGTATCTAGGTTTATCACTTCTAAGCTTGATGATCAACTCAGGGCTAACTTCTGAAGCTTCATAGGTACGAGGATGACCGTCTGATCTTCCATGCCAGTCAACGTGAGTCAAAGTTGCAGGTATACATCCTCGTGGATCAAACATATTCATCAGAGTAGGAAAATAATGTTCTTCAGGGTAACAGACATCCCATTTTAAACAAGGAAGTTTAAATTTTGACCATAGCCGTTGATCTTGGACGACTAATCGAGCATGTTTCCGGGTCAAGACGAAGAACTGTGATCCAACACGAAACTTATCAAATGGAATTTCTGGTAACATAATATCTAATCCACGCGCAGCCCATCTGTCATATGCGCCTGGTTCATTGGGTAGTATCTCGATGAAACTTTTCTTTGATCGGATTAGGGTGTTGTAAGTGAAATTAAAAGAATGAAGAGGAATACAAGTAGAAGAAATTAGAGCAAACATGGAATTTGATGAATCGTGAATTAAAGCATGAGAAAGAAGACGACGAGCTGCAGAAATTAAAGATGGAGTGAATCTCTTTGTTGGTTTAGATGAAGGAATAATTCGGTTGTTAAAAACACCTGTAAACGGTGAGTTATAAGTTTGATTTGGATCAGCATGAATGTAAATGTTGTAAAAATTACTATTATGAATTTCTGTTCCATTATTTTGATTGAAAAATAGTTCCCAAATTGGTGAAAATGGAAGTGGAGTTGTCGTAAGAAACATAAAAGCAATTTTTCTGGGTGAGGAAGAAAAAGAAGATGGCTGTGAAGCGAGTTTAAAGAGCGATTCATCGTCACTCGGTAATACTATTGGTGGTGGTGGTGGTGGTGGTGGTGGAGGAACTAAGTTTCTTTTTGCGCCACTGTTAATGGTGGTTGTTCCACTTGGAGTAGTAGTGGAAGTGAAAACTAAGGCTAGTGGTAGACAGAGGAGAAGAGCACAACAAAGAGATAAAGGTGATGGAGAGATCAACATCATCATCTATCTATCTATCTATCTTATCAGGTTTGTGAGAGAGAGTAAAGTGAATTTTGAGAAGAAGAAGAAGCTTTGGGATGTTGAAAATTGAAACGATAAAAGAAAAACAAATCCCACACAAAATTTTCCAGCTCAAGCTCTCTCTTTTATGTCTTCTTGATAAAAACTAGTATTATTTATTACTGTCTGAAAGAACAGATTTTAATCCTTGTTTTAAGCTTAAAATTTGAGCAAGTGGCATCCATGCAAATTGTATATAACAAACACGATAAAAGGCATACGCTAGTTTGGATTTTCAGGAATTCAGAAACTCAAATGAAAAACCAACGTCATGCTGTTCCATATATATAACCTTATTAGTAAAACCTGACATTTATCTGTTTGAAATCACGTCATATCAGCACTGCAGTCTCCAACATGATCTGAGTTGCCAAATCTGACGTCTCTAATTTATTAACATTTCAAAACAAATTCAACTTCAAATAAGAGCATAAACAAAAGATTCAGAAAAGCTACTACAGTTAAAAACTCATGCCGAACAGCACCAAAACGTAAAACTAAAGGAACAAATTTTCTTAGGATGAATCAATCACCCAACCAAAACACAACTATCCCAAGTATGTTGACAACCAAAACAGTGATTTTTTCTTCACATACGAACACCAATATCATTATATCAAATAATAACAAAGACAATATTGAATTCCTGAACACCAAAACGTCCATACAGATTATTATATTCCTCAAAGACCGTGATAGCAATGTATGCAATTGGTTTGAGAGAAACGGCTTGATCCATGTTGCTTCTTCGTACAATCCTCTTTCTTTTTATCTTGCATAATATCATATTGGCTAAGTCTCGGAAACATGCTAGGCTTATATGTAGACCAAACCATTTCAAAAATAATGGAAACATCAACCATATAAACAAGATCACCAGAATACAACTAAGAATCGTTATAGGTATTGGAGCCCATGGGAACCTGTTTCCAACCACAATAGACAGTGCTGCACCAAAGGCTATCAATATGGTGGCCATAGACAAGAACAGAGTTGCAAGACCAATTATCAGTTTTTGGGGCAGTGATTTAAGAAAATCCTCTTCTGCATAGCGAGAAGCTAATATGGCTAAGAACATGAGTACCGATGTGATCGAGGAGAATAGAGCTAACACATCTGCTACGACAAAGATCGTAAATGAGTTCTTTTCCAAGCAAATTGGGCTGCCATTGTTATTACTATTACTATCACTAATACTACCACCAGGAACAGTGAACGCAGCTGCAAATGCAACAGTAGCAATGAGTGCAGCGACTACCATACACGAACCTGATGTTTCTTTTAGCCATTTTTCTCCTTTCTCCACTAGCTTCTTATGCTGCTCTGTGAATATAGTTTGAGCCGTCTCCCCACTATTATTTCTCATGAACTTATATTCCTCCGTTAACATATTCTCAATTCCCTGAACGCATGCATTGGATAATATTACTAAAAGCATAAACCGTAATTATAAACGTAACAATTATAAATCTAACAAATAGATAAGCATAAGCAGTGTGTTCTATTTTATGAAAAGTATGTGGGAGGGCTGGGATAAGTTTTCATGACAAGACATATATGATTGTATTAATTGAAAGGGAGGAAATTAAGGAATTTCTAAATTAGGTACTTGACAACATGCTAAAGTTCGATAATTGTAGGAAAAAGTTGTGTTCCAAATTATGACTCTTACCTTAAACCACTGCAATTCTCGCTGCATCTGAAGAACTGCCCCAGATATCCGATTTAGTTGAGAAGAGGGTGCTAAATCAAACAAGTATGATGGTTAACTCAACTTGACAATCAAGTACTTAAAGGTTAGCCACCGACAGCACCACTTGCTTCAAGACAAAATTAGCTGAAGAACCAAACTTGATGTTGAAATAGTATTACTGCAGAACCCAGAATGATTTTCATATCGTTAATCAGTGTTACGTGTATATATAATTTATACTTTTGTTTGTTGAGGAATCAATTATCATAGAGATGATTAAGTATTTCGGTGATGATAACCTGTATGATTAAGCAGTCATCCTTTGATTCCTCAACACATTCAACATACAAATGCATGGTTTTTATGTAAATGAGGATGTCTATGCTGATTAATTTCTCATAGTTTTGACTACGCACAGTACATACTGGCTTGAATTGCAGTGCACAACAGGGCAGCAACCCCCTGGCCTGAGAATGGACTTGGGTGCTTGTTTTTAGTTATAGAGTAGAGATAAGCAACTGTCTCCAATTGCCCAACTGTGACTGCGTAAAAAGCCAATTCGAGTGGTACCCTTCCTTCGAGATTTCGTATCTGTGTCAACTTTGGACACTTTTGCCATCAATTTAGCAGTTTCAACCTCCCCATACCCGGCAGCATAATGAAGTCCTGTATTACCAAACACTTCATCTTGGAACTCTAGTGCTTCTGGTGACAAGAGTTTCACAATCTCCTCCACAAACATCCATCGCTCATTACGTGCAGCTACATGTAATGCTGTTTCTGAACCAATGGATATCACTCCATCGATCCATTCTGGACAGATCTTTAAAAGCTCTTTGGCCTTTTCCCAATCACCATCCTCTGCTGCTTGGGAATTTTTTCATAATACACATTGTTTTCTACACAGTAGCTTCTCTCCTTCTCTAATTCACCTCCTGTAAAATCAAACTTGTCAACAAAATTAAAACCTCATCCAGTTTATTTATATTTATTAGTTTCTGTTTCCCATCTTTGTTTTATCTGAATGGAATTAGTAAAGGACATCTAATGTAAACGCTAGAATACCAACCAATAATCGATCTCTGCAATTCATGAAACTGCCTCTGCTGCTCTACCACTGTTTCCTGATTAGTAGTTACCACCTGTGTGATTTCCTCTGCTCCTTCAACAATTGATGGATCATCTTCCCACCCCTGATTTTCTCCAAAAGAGTGGTTTTCCCATGGTTTACAGCGGACTGAAAAAGCACTGTGTAAAACTTATATTTTTTTTTTAGTTTTAAGATTAGTCAGAAGAGTATATAGAAATAATTACTTTGTTTTTATCTAACGGGATTTGTAAAGAGTAACTGGCATACTCAGCTTACCAGATTCAACCTTCTGCCAATTCACTGGAGTAATTGTATCTGCGGTTGATGGGTAATCAAACATCATTTCCAATTGAGCCATTTTCATCATTTTCTCATACTTAACATAAAATGCCTCGTTATCTATTCCTACTTGTTTGTTATCACAATTTCCATTATCTTCTACAATTGATGGATCATCTTCCCTCCCCTGGTTCTCTCCAAAAGAGTGGTTTTCCCGTGGTTTACGGCGGACTGAAAAAGCATTGTGTAAAATTTATATATTTTAAAAAAAAATTAAAATTAATCAGAAGAGTATATAGAAATTATTAATTTGTTTTTATCTAACGGGATTTGTAAAGAGTAACCGGCATACTCAGCTTACCTGATTCAACCTTCTGCTGGTTCACTAGAGTAATTGTATCTTCTACAATTGATGGATCATCTTCCCTCCCCTGATTTTCTCCAAAAGAGTGGTTTTCCCATGGTTTACGGCAGACTGAAAAAGCATCGAGTAAAATTTATATATTTTTAAATTTTTAAAAATTAATCAGAAGATTATATAGAAATTATTAATTTGTTTTCATCTAACGGGATTTGTAAAGAGTAACCGGCATGCTCAGCTTACCAGATTCAACCTTCTGCTGGTTCACTGGAGTAATTGCATCTGTGGTTGATGGGTATTCAAACATCATGTCCAATTCAGCAATTTCCATCATTTTCATTTTCTCAAACTCACCATAAAATTCCTCATTACCTAGTCCTACTTGTTCGTTATCGCAATTTCCATTATCTTCAAGAAGCAAAATAAGAGGACTTTGGTTATCAATGTTGACTACACCTGAAACATTTTAAGCTTCAATACCAACATCAATTGTTGCGACTTTGGGATGTTGATCATATGCTTCAGACTCCACAAGTTTACAGGTCATCGCCTCAATACTTTTTTCAATCCTACAGAGGATCGCCTCAATACCAGCATTAGTCGCTTCATTACTTGCACTGCTTACTGCTTCAATCCTACAGAGCATCGCTTCAATACCAGCACTACTGGCTTCAATACTTGCACTATTTATTGCTTCAATCCTACAGAGCATCGCTTCAATACCAGCACTACTGGCTTCAATACTTGCACTGCTCATTGCTTCAATCCTATGGACCATTGCTTCTTGAGATTCAGTGATTTACCAAAAAGCATTACTGTTCCATGCAATCGGTGGTGGGTCACCTTCGGAATTACTAGCATGACTATACATGATGATGATTAATCTGGTGACTGATGGATCTACAAATAATGTATTACGTTTTCTAGAGAATAACTGATAATGAACAAGAGAAGATTTATGGTTAATAGTATATGAACTGCTGGAATTAGAAAGCTGTTAGTATGTTAATGTCCTGTCAACTACTCATTTGAAAAGGTTAACCTTAATGGATAACATGTTTAGTGTTTACAGCTGGGATTAGTATACTAAATCATATAAATGTCAACTAATGTTTCATTTTCAAGAGTCTAAATTATGTTCTTCGAAATTGAATATTACCAAATAGAGACATTTCTCTAATTTTTTATTTCAAAGACCAATTATAAAGCGTTGAAGAACTGGAAATAATATACTTTACTTACATAGATCAGTCTCAGTGATGCAGCAGGAGCAGTCATCGTGTAGGGTGGGAAGCATTGACTTCAGGGAAAGCAGTCATAGGGTTTTGAGGGAAAATTTCCGTCATCATAGAGCTTGCTCTAAGACTCTTCTTACTCCTCAACCCTGGAGAACCAGAACCCAAATTTCCAAAACCATTTTTCCTTCATCATCATCCTCCATTTCGAAAACCCTAATTTTATTATTATCAGAATCAAACCCAGAAATCATTTTCCTCCTCGTTACAGAACCCAAACCCCTAATTTCTTGATTATTTCCAAAATTAGGGTAATTTTGGAACTTTAAAAGGCCAAAAGACCTGATTTTCATGGGTTTATATACATAAAAGGTTGATTAATTGGATTTGGTTTGTTAAGGTTTTTTGGGTGGTTAAATCAGGGATTCCACAGATTGTGAAAGGGGAAATGAGATGAACTCAAAATTGGAGCTATAGGCAGGACCGCAGGAGGAAGCTTCGTATGGGGATGTATTGGATTTCTTTGTGGTGGGTGGGGTTTATTTTTTTCCACCCAAAGTGGTGTGGAATTGTGATTCCATGTTGCAGCAGTTTTACTTATATACAGTGCTCACGCTTAGGCCAAGTCTTTAAGGGCATCTCCAACCATGCGACAGTACTAAAGATTAAAAGACTAAGATTTTTAGTCTTTATTCCGGTCCAAGAATAGCCGTGTATAGGGCTGCATAAACCCGACCCAGACCCACCATCCGACTCGCACCCGTCAGTTTTGACCCGATCCGCACCCAACCCGCCAATAAACGGGTCGGGTGCGGGTGACATTTTCTTTTACCCGCCTTCTGACGGGTCGGGTGCGGGTGATATCTTCTCTCACCCGATCCACCCGCCCAACCCGTAAAAAAAAAAATTCTTAGGGTTGTTTCATCTATTCTTATCTCTAGTCTCTACCATAAAGGATTAGGTCGAGAGTTTTTCACTCTCTTACAAGTTGATTTCCCTAGCAGAAAAGGGGATCTGATCATAGAAAAGAAAGGAAGAAGTTGAGCTGTTAACGATGGATTGATTGTCTGTTGATGGATCTGAGGTCGCTGATGTAGTATGGGTTTTGGTAACAGGTAAATGGGTTTCAATTGAAATTGAATTAGATGTAGTTGAAGCAGTGAGAGAGGGGTTTTTGTTGCAGAAGATTTTGAATGGCTTAGAGAGAAATCAGGTGAAATGGGTTGTGGTCTGATGGATCAGCAATGAAGAATTACAGGGAGTTGGTGCTCGTTGTTGGGTATGAATCAGATGTGGGTTGTGGTCTCTATCTCTCTATTTGTGTTTCAGTTCAGACTCGGTTATGGCGGCGGAAACTTCTTTCTCTCCATCTGTAGCAGCTCCATCAAAAACCCTAAGGGTTTCTGTCTTCATCTTCTAAAACCTTGAAACCACTTCTTATTCGTGTTTCTAACAACAATGTCTCATCATCCGCCGCTGGATCACATGTTGCATCTCGTATGAGTGTTTCAGCTCCTATTAAACCATTGAGTACTCTTGATTTTGAAACCTCTGTGTTTGACAAGGAGAAGGTCACTCTTGCTAGAAATAACGAGGTAAATCTCTCTCTTTGTATTTTTATATTGTATTACATCTTAGATTTGATATTGATTGTTGATTGTGATTAATTTTATTGTTGTCGTGATGCAACGGTAATGTCCGAGATTGATCGAGCAGTAAAGAAGCATTAAATAGAAGTAAAGAAACAGAAAATATAAATTGGGTGACTTTTGCAGATTCATGGGTCAAGATCATGGCAGAGTGTTAATGATGTTTTTGCCGTAAATTGCTACAGCCGAGAAAAGAGTTGGTTGGAGTGTTTAACATAGATGGTTTCTGAGATGGTGTTCAGATAGAGTAGCAGATGAAACAGGAAATAGAAGTGGGTTTCTGTGGAGGTTTGGAAGATGGTTTATAGACAAAATCAGTGAGTATGGTTGGTCGAGAAATTGAATAGAAGAAAAGAAGAACATTGAAACAAGATTAAGCAGTGGCTACAAGGGATGGGGTTCGCATCTGAATTTGAATTCTTTGAGCTCGAGAAAGATGGACTTGATAGCAAGAAGTAGCAGATTTGTTCGATTAGTAGGGTCAGAGTGTTGGCACAGAAAATAGAAGAAATCACTAAATCAGTGAGAATTGGTTTCAAGAATTGTTGTTACTGCCGAGCCATGAAGATGAAGATGCTATTGTTAAATGAGTTGAGATGGGTTGTGAATGAATGATTGTTTGTGCTTGTTTTGATTGATTGTGTAGAATGATTTGGTGTGATTGAATGTTTGCATTGAATCTGGGCGGGTGACCCGCACCCACCCGCACCCGACCCGCTGAAATGGCGGGTCAAACCCGATCCGACCCGTCCTACGGTGGGTTGGGTGCGGGTGAATACTTCATTCACCCGCCAACTGACGGGTCGGGTGCCGGTGGGGCCAAACCCGACCCACCCGACCCGATGTGCAGCCCTAGCCGTGTGTAGTCGCACAAAATTTAAAGGATTCGTCTATACATAAGCGACATTCTAGCGGGGACGGGCAAAATTTTAGTGTTTCGTTTGAGCTAAACGGTGTCCTAGCGTCTCGCTCGAATTCGGCTGAAATGCTAGTGTGTCGCTTAGTGTTGGACGGTATCATAGGAGTTCGCCACATACACGGGCGTTATGCCAGTAACCCGCCTGGTCGGGTGAAGTCCTAGGAACTCGCCTAGAAGAGCTGCACATGTGCGAACCGAGTGTGTCACTGGAATGGGATGGGCGGTGTCCTAGCGCCCTACCTGGGATTCCAGGCGAGATGCCAGAGGCCCGCCCCATTCCAGCTTCCTATTTGTAGCATCGAACCATGATTTTCTCCTCCTGAACCCCATTTTCTTTCGAACTCAAACCCTATTCCGCCCACAACCATCTCACACTAATTTTCCCATACAAGAACCCAACGCCCCGTCTACGTTTTTGACTCCGCTTAAGGTATTTTGAACATCCAAGCGCAATCAATCAAGGTAATTTCAACAAAAAAAATTGTTTTTTAAATTTAATTTTGTTTTGTAAATTAAATGTAGAGTATGTTTAATTATTATGTTTTGTTAGTTAAATTCATTACATATGTTGAATGATTAAATATGTGATTATGAAAATGAGATAATTTTGAGGGTATGAAACATGTGATTGTGAAATTAGGTTTAAAAATTATAATTATTGAATATGGATAATTTATAGGGTTTATGAATGTTGTAAATTGGGTTTATAAAATTGGTGATAATTTGTTGAATTGAAGATATAGTTGATTAAGTTGTTGTTTAATTTTTTAGTTGGGTTGTGGTTAATTTTTTGATAAATTGAGTAGATTGTCTAGAAAATTTGGGAATGTTGAATGTTTATGTTTTAAAACCTATGTGTATGGTACAATTTCCAATTGGAGATTTTTGATGATATTTGGTACAATTGGGGCCTTGAGATTGAAGTCTTTTGTTAATGATGAATTTTGTTCGAGAATGTTTGATACTATTATGTTGGTATATATTATTATATAATTAGATAATTACTTTTGTAATTATAAAATTATTATGTTTTTACTTGATTTATTAATTATACTAGATTTTTATCTTTTTGTATTGGGGATTAGTCTTGATTTTCAATGTTGTATGAATTGTTTTCCCAGATGTCTAGCAGTTTGATGTCCAGATTCGTTGGTCGAAGGAAAAGGGCCAAGAAGACTAAAATCGTTTACGATTCACAGGAAGACCGTATCATTGAAGAAACAGTCGATGTTTCCGGGTTGGAACATTGTATGCTGGTGGAAGATACCGAGGATCACGCATCCACCAATATTACGTATACATCCGACGCCCAATTCAAGTTTTCATATGGAGGATCCCTCAAATCCGTCCTTCAGGTCTACCAAAGTATTAGTAAAAAGGCCCCTAGGGACAAATATATTATTGAAAAAGGAGGATGGGACCGATTAATGACGATAGGTGAAGTTGATTCATCACATGCGCTAATTGATTATATTGTCGAGCGTTTTTGGGATACGAAAAAAACTTTTCACTTATCGTTTGGTGAGCTTGAGTTCACCCCCCTTGATTGGGTAATGCTGACAGGAATTAGTATCGGTATTGGTCGTCCTGTTCCTTATGATGTAGGAAAGTTCCAATTTCAATATGTCTGGGAGCATATATTCCCTGAACTTAAAGACAACGAGGTCTGTAAAAGAGAAGGTATTCCCTAGCAGCGGGTTTCGGATGCAATTACGGTAAAAAATTTGAGCACTTATTTTTGATCAACAAACCTTGATTGCGGCTAATGATGATAGTAGACTTGTCGATAGAGTGGCAAGAGCCTTCTATATGTATGTTTTGGGTCAGTTTTTTTTTTCAAATGCCAAAACAAATATTGATACGGGATGGTTAGCTGCTTTTGAGGATTTAAATGCAGTTAACCAGTATGACTGGGGTTCTCCTGTATTTGTTAAATTGTATTCCGGTCTCGCTGCATCTGGCAGGGGACAGAAGTCATTGGCCGGACCCTTCCAAATTTTGGAGGTAAATTTGTTTGTGTTATTTGTAATTCTATTAAATTGTTTTTTTGTTGCTAAGTTATTGATTCCATTGGTTTTCATGACATTGTAGTTTTGGGGGTACGAATATCTGGGTATTTGTCATCCAAGGGACCCTTCGTCTCGCTGCATCTGCCAAGGGCCCAGATCTCGTCGGTGGATGGGTAGCTAGAGGAAGGGTATTGACATTGTTCGTTCCATGACTGATCTAAATCAGTTGTATGTAGACTCTGTAACCTGGGAACCGTGGACAAATGCAGTGCACATCCTGGAAGGTCAAATTGGACGTAGAGCTGTAGAGCTCTCAGGGAAAAGGGCTATATTCACTTGGCTAGACACCGTGAGTTTAATGTTTTTTTCCATTGGAATGTTTTTTTTCTTTACATTTTGGTTAACTGATTGGTTTAATTGTTATTCTACTTATCTTGGATAAAGAATAACATGTATCTCAGAGAGCGGTGTTGGAGGCAGAACAATCCAACATGGGGCGTTCCTAGCAACCCGCCTAGTTGTATTTCCAACTTCAGCGACGACGTGTTTGAGGAGATGAGCGTAACGTGTCACGTCCCTGCAAGTGAATTAGTGCGTGTCGTTAACTATGATGTGCATTTTGAGTATTGGCGACATGTGACTAACCTCTACAAATATGCCATAAAAGTCGATTGGGAAGTTGAAACGTACAATTATGCTGGTGACCGTATTAAACACAACGTCATCGTGAACATGTACCCATTCCGCCCCCACAACACCTACCATACCTAAGTATTCAACAAAACACATTATATTTGATTTTAGTATACAATGGTGGTTTAGAATTTGATTTCATTTTTTCCATCACAGGTCGCGGCTTATGATTTAGTTCAAGAGTTGACTGATTTCACTCAAGAGTTTTGTCAATTTATGTTAATTGAAACTAAGGATAAGATGGACTCTTTCATTGCCAAAGAATTAGAAATCCAGGGTCTACGAAATGAGGTTGGCATGTTGAACTCACAAATTGCCCATTTTCATCTACAACAACCACCCATTGGGTTTGGCGGCTATATTCAAAATATGCAACCCCTCATTTGGAACACCATGACTCAGGGATCTTCATCAACAATGCAATCAAATAACATTAATGTCAGACCATCTTTGCCTCCGTTTATGCCACCGCGCTCGTCCTCCGATAATCAAGAACCGGAAGACTAGTTATTCATTAGCATTGAATTGTTAGTTTAACTGAAAACTTTTTATTTTGTGACATTTGAATAGTCTTTTGAAATTACTTTTCTTACATTTACAATAGTTTAATTTATCTTTTATATTAGTTCTGTCTTGTCAACCGACATTTCCTCTCACTAAGAAGTATGTCTACCCCATAATTCTGTTTTTGCATTAAAATACCAACCGTGTATTGTCAATTCAAAAGTCTATTTTTTCTTTCTTTCTTGTTTTTTTCATTTAGTTTTGTCTTGTCAACCGACATTTCCTATCAGTGAGAAGTATGTCTACCCCATAACTCTGTTTTTGCATTAAAATACCAACTGTGTATTGTCAATTCAAAAGTCTTTTTTTTTCCTTTCTTGATTTTTTCATTTGGTATTGTCTTGTCAACCGACATTTCCTATCACTGACTGTCTACCCCATAACTCTATTTTTGAATTCAAATACCAACCGTGTATTGTCAATTCAAAAGTCTAATTTTTTTTTCCTTTCTTGTTTTTTTCATTTGGTATTGTCTTGTCAACTGACATTTCCTATCACTGACAAGTATGTCTACCTCATAACTCTATTTTTGCATTCAAATACCAACCGTGTATTGTTAATTCAAAAGTCTAATTTTTTTTCCTTTTTTGTTTTTTCCATTTGGTATTGTCTTGTCAACCGACATTTCTTATCTCCAATGTGTTTGTCAATTCAAAACACAAACTCTTATCTAAATTTCCCTATAAATTGAACACTCTATAGGAAGAATTATACCAACCAAAATACAAACATCAAAAAGCAAATGGCATACTATCAAAATAACAATCAGTACTATGATTCTTTTTCTTCTATTATTCCCCATCCATCTTCTTATTCTTCATCGTCTGATAATGATAACAATAGTTTGTACTCATCAGATGAAGGTTCACTTGCATTGAGCCTAAATAATCAAGCAGTCACTGCCGGATTAATCGGTTCAAGTATGAATTGGCTTCAAACGCGTATCAAAATAAACATAGGCCGTGATTATGGTGCAAAACTTTTATGGAAATATTACTTTAGTAAAAACCCGACGTTTCCTCCTCATGTTTTCCAAAGAAGATTTAGAATATGACGAGAATTATTTAACCGTATATTGAGAGATGTAGTAGATGTAAATAAGTATTTTGTTCAAAAAAGAGATGCATGTAGTGTTCTTGGATTAACCCATCAACAAAAAATTACTGCAGCAATTCGAATGTTAGCTTAGGATGTGCGGAAGATGCAATTAATGAGTATTTACGTATCGGCGAAACCACAGTTTTGGAAGCAACTCGTAGGTTTTGTAAGACTATAGTCCATCTGTACAAGAAAGAATATTTGCGCACACCAACTAAGCGTGATGTTGAACTCCTTCTTGTTGAGAACCAAAAAAGGGGATTTCCAGGGATGCTTGGTAGTGTTGATTGCATGCACTGGAAATGGGATAAATGCCCATCGGCTGAATCCGATGCTTATACTGCGTACAAAGGTAGTGAAAGTATTATCCTGGAGGCAATGGTGTCATACAATCTATGATTTTGGCATGCATCTTTTGGTATTCCTGGTTCTAACAATGATATAAATGTGATGAACCGTTCTTATATTTTCAAAAAGCTAATCAACGGGAAAGCATCGGCTGTCAACTTTGTTGTCAACGGAAATCAATACAATATGGGTATTTTCTTGGTGGTGGAGATAGCTACTATTGTCATGTCGATTAGACATCCGGATTCTCAGAAGAAGCAGAAATTTTCGGCTATGCAGGAGGGTTGCTGAAAAGATGTTGAAGCGGCTTCGGTGTACTGTAAAACCAATTTGCAATCATCAAGCAACCTACACGAATGTGGAATCCTGGCGTATTAGCATATATAATGAAAACTGTCATCATTCTACATAACATGATAGTGGAGGATGAACGTTTACCCGGTGATTGGCCTCATGAATATGATCAACTCAGCCACGGTACACCAGTGTATATTTCTAGGCACGAAACTATAGAACTTTCTGAAATGGCAATGGACGAACTCAGACGTGCATTATTCGACAAAGATACTCATTTACGTTTGCGAAATGACTTGATCAAACACTTATGGTCTGATTTTAGTGATGATTAAAATTTTGTAAATCCTCTTGATAGGTTTTGTGGGTAAATCTCTTGTAAACCCTCCCGAGATAAAACTCGGCCGCTAGGGACACCTAGGGGTTTAAAGGCTTGTTGGACATGCTAAGTATAGCCGCGATGACTGCGAAAGTAAGTTTAGCTACTTATTAGCTCATGTTATTTTTAGATGATAAATTACAAACTAATTAGCTAAGTAGTATGTATTTGAATGTACGGGTACAAATTGTTTGATCTAAGTTTTTTTTTTCTGCACCAATTTTATAGGATAGAGAGAAATCATGGTAAGTAGTAATTTTTGAATGTATTAGCCGTTAAGTCTCTCTCTCTATCCTATAAATACAATTATGTTCGCTACTAAATACCACATACACTTAGTTTCATACACTCTACAAATTCCATTTATTCATATCCTCTTTGTAATTCACTTCGTAACTCTACCTACAAGCATGGCAACATTTGATTCAGCTGAAGACTTGGGTATAACCAAAACCTGGCATAACGAAACCCTACGTCAAGATGTCATAGTTGGAATGGTTGAACATGAAACCTTTTGGGGTAGGATCTACATCCAATATGCTCAAGAATATGGAAATCCAAAGCAAAGATCTCTTGTAGAAATTCATGATAAATACCAACTTATCCGAAATGGAATAGCTGATTATATAGCTATACAACAACGACTCTTTAACCCAACCCATTTAGGGTTGTCGATCCAACAATTTGTAAGTATCTTTTACATAACCTAAGTTGTTTGGTCTTCCAATAACAACATAGTTAAAGTGATGAATTATGTTACTTTTTCATATGCTTCTGTAGGAGGATCTCGCAAAAATACACTACTATTAAGAAAAAGGAGAAGAGTTCACATTTGTTGAAAGCTACGAGTTCGTTAAGTCCAAAATATAATCGGAAGTAACTCATCACTTTGTCAACCGATTTTGAACGTTTTGCTATCTTTTGTTAGAGTTTGGTTGTTCTAAAATATTATCAAATATTTTCTCAGACTTTCGTTGTAACCGGAAGTAACCTTATTTTGTAACATCATTTCATTGAATCGAAAAGGCATACATTAAAGGAAATGGAATATAATAATCAGTAATTACACTTGAACACTTAATTCAAACCTTATAGTGAAACCTTTATCATTGGCTTGTAGGACGACGAGGACGACGTTCTTCAGTTCTTGGGAGAATTATCAACACAAAAGGATTGTATTCTTCCATCACCCTTAGGATCTCGAAATGTGGTTTATACCTGAAATCTGAACGTTTACATATTCTCCATTCCTCCAGATATCTGAAAACAACGTCATCATCAGTTTCATTCCTAATTTGACATTCATTCACCTTGGCGGTTAAAGAATAAAATTCTAGTACTTCCCTTGTGATTTCATATATTGATAAAAAAGCCCTGCTCTGTTCCGGTTATTGGGGTTATCAGTTTCATTACTAAAATTAGCATAAATATCTTCTAACCATTGCATACTCATTATACCATTCATCCGACGTTCATGATCCCTTGCTGGATAATGTAACACCATGTTTCGACATAACGATAAATCTTCCTCTAGGGTAAAATTCTCTGCATTAAGCCTAAAATTTTCGTTACCCGACATTATAGAAATACGATAGATTAGAAATTTTTTATGGATGTAAAAAATAGAATTTGAAGTGGGAATTATAGATATAAAATCATTTATTTATAGGTGTATGACAATTATGAAAAATAGCCGTTCATAACGGTAACAAAACAGTAATATTATTCCAGGCGGACTCCTAGTACCACGCCTACAGGAGAGCAGTGTCTTGGTGCCTCGCCTAACCATAAGCGGATTACTAGCACAACGTTAGGTTGTAGACGGCATACTAGGAGTGCGCCTCTGCTGAGCAGTATTCCAGCACAACGTTTGTGTGTAGGTGTAATTGTAGTAGCCCGTTTCACCAGACGAACCCCCAGCACAACGCCTGATCAAGCAGATTACTAGCTTCCCGTCCGCTTTTCGAAACGAGCTCCCAGATTATCGCTTGGCTCTGGGCGAATTGCTACGCGAACGCTTAGCCCCAGACGGTCTACTACGATCCCGCTCGACTAAACACGTTTTAGTCAGGATTTTCGACTATTTATAATCGGCTACAGTGTAAAGTTTCGACTGTCCATTATATTTAGTCGATCCACTGCGCTACGAATTCACGGATCAAAGATCAGTTTTGATCTTTACTCCAACATTTCCTCGTTCCCCTATGGAGACGCTCTAAGCTAACCTAAAAGTGAAAATTATTGAAAACCCAAGAATAAAACCTTTTCTACTAGAAACTCATCAATTGGAAGAATTTTTTTTTTTACGAGAGAAGGTTACAATTTTATCGAAAAAGAGAAAATGAAAAACGGGAAAAGGAGCGCCTAAACGAAACAAAGAAGAGGGCAACCAAGTCAACTCCAAATAACTGAAAAGAAGAAAAAAAACGCCAAAAAAAGGGCTAGCAAGTTAACTCCAAAAAAAACAAACAAAACAAAAAGGCAAAAGAAAGCCTTACACCCAAAACAGGAAAACTCGTACTAAAAATATCTCTTCTTAACCTTAGACCTTTGTCCCTTTTCTAGAATTTCCTTACTATCTTTATTAGGACTTCCATTCCATTGGATTTTGTAAAGTTCTCTTTTTCTTCTCTTCGTTTCCTTTTCTTCTCAAGACAAAAAAATATTTGTTTCGATTAACTCATGTTTGTATAACTTGAGCATAACTTCTGCTGGCAAGTATATGCTTATAAATATTGCTAGTGTAAGTGTACACCAGCTGCCAGCTGCCGGCATGACAATCTTACTTCATGGGCTATAACATTTTTGTTTATTGGTTCCAACTGGCGCAATCGTAAGTCCCAATCTCTTCTCTTCCTTTCTGTTTTAGTGCAATCATCTTGGTCCATGTATTTTATTTGTTTGAACGAATTTTATTCCCTGGACAGGAATGCTTTCTTCCACTATTAGATATTCGAGTTCCTTTGTTGTCCTTTATATTGTAACATTAATTTATTTCTCAGGATCCATTGTAAGAAAATACCCATTCACCCGATTTCAGCTTTTATTTTTCGTATTCTTTAAATAATCTATCATTTTCCTTTGTGTTTCTATCTTATTTTTTTTCCTGATTGTTCTGCGTCCCCTTTAGTTTCAGTTGATGCTTGTATCGCTGTAGCTGCATGCATTATGGCTGGAATCACTCTTTCTGGAGCTTTTGATGTTTTCACATGTTTAGTCAAAATTTTAACTGCCTGGATGACTAGGGGAATTTTGATATAAGCGTGATTTTGGTTTTCTTGCTTGTGCGTATGATGTGATTGTGGTGTGGTAAATAAGGTATTGTTCACTCGGGCTTGTTAAGATTGAATTTTGGTTTTCTTGCTTGTGCGTATGATGTGATTGTGGTGTGGTAAATAAGGTATTGTTCACTCGGGCTTGTTAAGATTGAATTTTATACTTACTCCTAACTTAGACTAGAAAATAAATAAAAGATAATGATAAAATTCCTCAGAATTCCACCGATTTTCACATTCATGTGGTTCAAATATTAATTCTAGAAAATTATTGTTCATACAATAAAAGATATTAACTTTAATTCTTTGTCAAAGTAGATTTTTAAAACATTAGATGTAAATTATAAGCATGGCGCATCAAAAGTACTTACGACTAAGCATACACCATCAAACAAGATCACAACTAATTAAGAAAAATCATAAATCAAATTAAATAATGCAAAAGACATAAAAGAATTTAATACATTTACCACACAATTGTGAAATATGGCTTCCTCTATTTTTCTAGTGATGGGGTTTAGCTCATGGTGCTCAAAACACACTCAAAAGATGAATACATGGCTACAACGTGTTTTGAAAAGAAGAAACAAAACTAACACAATAAATTTGAGACATATATAAATGTTACAGATGGTGTTTTCTCTGTCGTTGAAAAGAACAAAAAATTTCACTAAAGCTTTTACGACGATGTTCTTCTCTTTCTCGATGAAGTTCTTCTTTAAACTTTTGGAAACAAAATATTCAACCTTTTTGTAACACTTTCTTTATCTTATTCATCATGAGTATATTTTTTCTGATTTTTATTTTCTTTACTTTTGGCCGAAGCCAACCCCCATAACTCTTCATCTCTTCTCCTATTTATACTACAACATCAATGCAACTTCAAATCTCGTCACATATCTTTAAAATATCTCTTGTTTTAATGAAAAATATCTCGGCAAATCTTCCTCTTGGTATTACATTCGATCAACATTACTTGTTGTTGCCTTCTCCATCGTACATGAGAACATATTCTTGGTATACAAATAATCTTAAGGAGACAGGATCGAACAATGACCAAGAATATTTTGTTTCTTGTTATGAATCTGTGGGATCAATGCTGCCAGATCTTTTCCTTGGAATATATTTCTTTTACCCCAGTTGTGGTCTAAACAATCTTCCTGTATGTTAGGCAGTTAAGAAGGTATTAGAGAGGATATTTATACACTTATTTCTTCAACCTGTTTTTGGCGAGGAACAAATATTTCTCGTGATTCAATTTTGATTTTATTGTTTCCAAACATGTAAAAGTTTCCTTTTAGTAAGGATGGAAAATATTCTCGCCTTAACTATCCAAAATTCTCTTCTAAATTACGTGAGAAAGTAAGTTCCCACCAAAAATTGTTTTGAACTCAAAAGAAGGAGGTGCCCTTATCAAGAGTATGGGTGCCTTTAACAAAATTCTTTGGGGTGCCTTTATAAATTTCTGGGTGCTTTCAATACTTTTCGAGCCACGATTTCCACAATCATTTATTCCTCCAAAAATACCTATAAATACATAAAACACCAAAGTAAGTACAAAAAAAAAACACTAACAATATATTGAATTGAGACAAATCAGACACAAAAATGTGACTATCAAATTTTCCTAAACTTAATACTTGCTAGTCCTCGAACAAATCTAATCCATAAAGATAAACTCTAACTCACTTTCACAGACATCATGATTGCACTTAGTTTGTGCAACAAGCCTTTAATCCCTAGGTGTTCCTAGTAGACGAGTTTTATCTCGTGAGGGTTTACAAGAGATATACCCTCAAAACATTTACTTCAAATCCTAGGTACTTGTGAACGATTGAGAGTAGACACTAATCATGTTATTTAGTTGGCTACAAAAAAAATTGGCTACGGGAGGAATTACCTTGTATGAGTCCAATTTTTATACACGAGTTTTCACTCAAGCGTACTAAAATTCATATATAAAAAAGAGCACTACTCAAAAAGTCGTACAATGGACCATAATACTCAGAGTCTATCAAAGTACAATCACATGAATAGATTTAGAAGATGGATATAGAGATGATGAAGTTTGCACATGTTGACTAAGGTAAACGGTGTTTCCCATATCTGTCTGAAGGTTGCCGCCAGGAAAAATCCCAATGGATTGAGATATGCTCCCACTGGTTTTAATTCTAATACTAATATTGACTCAGCTGGTATATACAAGGGATCCAACGGTCTATTTTATTGAATATATATGTTTATTTATTTTATTTCGACAACATGATTAGATCTTTTGAATCTAAGCACATGCTCCTTGTCAGTAGATTATATGATATTCCCATAGATCCTGCATTCCACGCTTTCTTAGGTGACGGAGACAAGTAGAACACACACATATTGTTATCTAAATGTCATTTTTTTGTTGAAAATTGGTATTAATATAATAATGGGCTTGATCTCAATCACTCTACTTCATCCCAACAATGATAACAAGTCGATACTAGTGCCTCACTAAAATCACTTACAAAAACACAGAATTGCAAAAATAAAAACTAAAGGTGATATGGTTATGATGATTTTGATATATGGTGACGACTATCATGTTATTTCTAACATCTGAGCTTTGTCCTTTTATGAATATACCATTCATTTGGGTCCTCCAACTCCTACAACCAAGAAGTTTGTTTCCATCTACTTAGAATGGTCAGTGAAAATCATCCTGAATTGTTCACAAGTTTCTAAATTTTAGAGTTTTATTAAAACACTAAAAGTTTTTCCCTTACCCCAAACTTAAATCTAACATTGTCCTAAATGTTCTAAGATGAAATTAAAAGCATGAACAAGAAAAAACTGTTACCAATTGAAGAAAAGAGTTAAGGGAGGATATTACCGTGTCGCAAGAGCATGAATTACCTCCCAAGAAGTGATAAGTTTAAATTCTTCAGCCAGACCAAGAAAGGACAAGTCACCTCATAAAATCATATAGTAAAATCCGGAATAATTGATGGAAATGCAACAGGCCAAGAAAGTGAACAAACGTAGCACAATCTTATCTAGTATTTTGTTTAAGACAACTATATTTAGTTGTAGTTCAGGTTCAGGTTCTAGAAAAGGGTCTAGATAAAAATATTTTTATGGACTAGATTTCCTCATAGGAAGGATCAGAAGGGTCAGGTTGTAGAGCACATAATAGTAACCTGAATAACTATGGATCCTCAAAGTCAATCATATTTGACGCACACAGTTGATCACAATGGAAATGGTGGTCATTTTTAAACAAATGTGTCGATTTCTAATTTCTTAAAGTAATTAGGCTTAGTCACAAAACTTAATGATTGACACATTTGAAATTCAAACGTTCTCACAATTGGAGAAAACTTTTTGGTGTGATAAAAAAAATTCAATTTTGGTATTATCGCCTGGGTAGACCATATCAACCAGAGGATAGGTCTCTAACAACTGAAATTATTTTTGGACATCATTAGGTTCGGGAAACAGTTTTTGAAGATAATCACTTAAAATGGTAGAGGCATAATGTTCAGTCCCAAGGGAGGGGCTTTTAAAAGAGTCAAAGGTAAAGCACATGGAGAATCATAATCACCCCCAAACTTAGAATTTTGGGTGTCTCTAGATAGACTAGTCATAATTTCCCTAATTTCTAGATAATCAGATTCCTGAAAATGGCCAATTACTTCTTCTAAGTTAGGTGCAGTCTTACCCACATTTAAGATCTCTACGAGTCTATCTTCTTCGTTTAAGACTATTGTTCCTGAATCGTTGAACTCTAAAACACTAGTCTCAAAATAGACTCGTTCCTCTAAACCATCATCGTCTTCATAATAACGAGGAAATATTTCACCGTATATAACAATGGTGTCCTAGTTAAATCTCTTTCCTCTTGAACAGGTGAATAATCATTAATATTATTAGGATCGGAACTAGAGACATCATTATTATTGTGAATCTCAATTGTTATGGAAATTTCCTCATCATTATGACTACGGATTTCAGTTTCCTCATCAATAGTATCCTCATCATCATAATAATATGAAGACAATTGAACCTTATCTAAATAAACAATGTCTTCTATTCTAACCTCGTCCTCTAAATTATTGATAGGTGCATAAATCATACATTTTAAGTAGTTTTTCCTGACCCTTATTTGTTATATTTGAGTGAATTACTATGTTTTATTATTACTTTCGAAGTTAAGTTGTCTTTTCAGGTTACAGTTCAGAAACCTGCAGAATGGAGCTGTATGAGAAGAATTACCGAGGAGCCAGTAAAACTCTGCTGAATTTAGGCCTTTCACCTTCCACAGTGTAGGAAATTGAATTACGAAGCCAACGGCGAAAGAACGAGGTCATTCTGATCTCGGATGAGGAAGTTATGGGCAAAGCCACATGGTGGCAAACGAGCTTGTGCTGCTAGCGCCCAGGCGCTAAGTTGGCTGAACCGTAGGTGCTAAGGTGCTAAGTGGCTAGTTGGAGGTGCTAGAGTGGTTTGGTGGACTAGTGGCTAGCCTTGGTGGAATAGTAGCTAGCTTGGGGAAGTCATATGGGATTTGGAAAGAATATTGAGTTGCTATATCTTGTTGGGATGGAATAAGGAAACTTAGCACATTTCCTAATTCCACTAGGATTGTGAAAGTGGCTAACTCAAGTTCTATGAAAGGAACTCAGGCCTTTCTCGTGGAAAGCCTTTTGGAGAGGTAGCTATAGCACATATTGGAGGTCCAAGGGATATTTGGGGGTCAGGTTTACTATACAAGGCAGGACACAAGTCTACTCACGTAAGAAAAGCTAAAAACACAAGGATTCTCGGTTGGGCTGGACTTAGCATCTTCTCGGCTGGATTTTCCCTCACGTATAAGAGGGAGAAGTTGGCTGGAAATAGAACATCATCTAGTTCACGTTTTCATACAGGAGATTAGGTTTGAGGAGAAGAAAAGAGGCGCAAGAACACAGCAAAGGAAAAGGGGACAGCGCAACTTGAAGGCTGGCCACTTTTTCATACAGGCGATTCTGCAGAAACAATTCTTCGCTATCTTTCCAGGTTTGATTGTATTTTATTTATTGATTTCCATGGGTTTTGAGAAACCCATGATGAGCTAAACCCTCTATATTGGTTAGGGATGTAATCTGAAGTTAGAAAACATGTTTATTGATTGAATGGCGCATGCTCATAATTTCATGTTATTTTTAATATCGTTCATGTTCTACTGATTATAGTATTACATATGATTGATTGCTGATTTGTTTGAGTCCGGAATCAGGTAAATAGGCATTGATATCTACAACTAAACTGGAGTTCTAAGAGTCGAATCTGTCGAGGGACTCCGGTTATAGGTAGTATAACATATTTGTTAACGATACTTAAAATTGCCATGCAAGTATGTGTAGAAGCTTGACCTAGGTTGAATCCGAGTGGCGAATTGCGCCGGGTTACTTAGATTAACCTCAACTCACAAAGACCATAGCTATCATTGGATTGAACTCGAGTGGAGGTACTCACTCAGGTTATCTGGTGCTAAGAATTCAAAGGGTGGAGGTACTCATTCTTTGATGATATTAGGAGTTTTGCCGAAGTAGACGAGATAAGTGGCTACTTTAGGGTTTTTGGTATTACTAATGCATGAACGTTGAGTATGCTTTGATTAACAACATGTTGGAAAACGGACGATGAATTCTCTAACCAATACTTCTCATCCCTGATTTACGTTTTATTAATTTACTTTAATTTACGTTAGTTTAATTTAGTTTAAGTAAAATAACAACCCCCCCCCCCCCCTTGTCACTCACGTAATTGAAAGTAGATAACAATTTAATTGCCTCTCTGTGGGAACGAACTTGTTCTTATCCCTGTATTTAAATCTATTTTAGAGAGTAAGAACTTGATTATTTTTGTTGATTACGACACGACCAATTAGGTAAATATTCGTCATTATTATCAAGGGTAAAACTGGAAACACAATGTTGGCAATTAAAATTATTTTGAGAAATTCTTTCTTTCGTATTTAACGCAAACCTATTTGTATTCTCATCTAACTTCTTGAGTGTTTCTTCTAGATGAATAATAGGTTCATAGAGATTACTAGGTTGCAACTGCTCGAGAGGTTCTTCGATCGGAGAGTTACTCATTATTCCAATTTTGTTCTTCCTTTCTAACTCAAACATATTTGTCGACTCAACTATCAGCTTGAGTGACTCTTCTAAAGAGGTATTTGGGTCAATTTAAGGAATAGTATATCACATCCGCTTCATGGAATTTTCGAAAGAAATGGTACACAATTACAACTTCTCGAGGGAATCCTTCAAAGACAAATAACTCAAATTTTGCTCGTTTTCCCTTTCATATGATTGGTGCGCGTATGAATAGTAATTGGGATCGCATATTATGAACCATATCCTCCAGAGGGCTGATAGTGATCCCAAGTACCATCCACACTATGGCCATAGTAGGGTAATGTCTGGTTTGAAACTCATCGGATATTCATTGTATTGGCTAATGTAACACTAGTTCGACATGTTTATTATTATTTTATTTTTTTGGTTCAAATGTAAATGCAAGGTTGACTACAGTAGGTAACCTCGGGTTACCTTAGCATAATATACCTACAGTCAAAGACTGATCAAAGGTACGAGACTAAGGCTTGTGGAATTTCGACTGATAGCGCCCAGAGGGTTTAGTGTACTACTCCATGTGTTTTTCTAATAATCGGTAGCGGACGATGCAAATGATGTATGTGCACATTTTTTTATAAAAAATTTAAAATACTAAAAACAAACAAGCAATCAAAAAAAGTATACAAGTCCAAAATTAATAAATAAGGAAAAGAAAAACTAACAAAAATAACTAAAATCTTGGATTTTCTGCACTTTTGTAGGCAAGTTCAACTTTCCACCTTTTGTTTCAAGTAAAACCTGTACACCAAAAAAAACAAGAATACCCAGGTGAAACCTAAAAGATAAAAATTTAAAATAAAAATAAATAAAATAAATCCTAAACTAATTAAAAACTAAAACCTAAAAAAATTCTAAAACCCTAACCTAAAAATAAGTCCGCGTCGGCGGTCCCATAATTGATGTGATTGTAGTAGTGGTAAATAAGGTATCGTTCACTCAGGCTTGTTGAGATTGGATTTTAGACTTACTTCTCATTTAGACTAGAAAATAAATAAAAGATAATGACAAAATTACCAGGGACTAATACTTAGAATTCCACCGATTTTCACATTCATATGGTTCAAATATTAATTCTAGACAATTTTTGCTCATATAATAAAAGATATCGAATCTAATCTTTGTCAAAGTAGATTTTTAAGACATTAGATGTAAATTATAAGCATGACGTATCAAAGTTACTTACGACTAAGCATACACAATCAAACAAGATCACAACTAATTAAGAAAATCATAAATCAAATTAAATTAATATAAAAGTTATAAAATAATTAAATATATTTACCACACAATTGTGAACTATGGCTTACTCCATTGTCCCAATGATGGGGTTTAGCTCATGATGCTCAAAACACACTCAAAAGATGAATACATGGCCAAAAAGTGCATTGAGAAGAAGAAATAAAACTGACATAGTAAATTTGAGACATATATAAACATTACAGATGGTGCTTTCTTTGTTGTTGGAAAGAACAAAAAATGTCACTGAAGCTTTTACGACGATGTTCTTCTCTTTCGCAACGAAGTTGTTCTTCAAACTTTTAATGAAAAAATCTTCAACCTTTTTATAACACTTTTTCATCTTCTTCATTATGAGCATATTTTTTCTGATTTTGATGTTCTTCACTTTTGGACGAAGCTAACCCCCATAACTCTTCCTCTCTTCTCCGATTTATACTATAACATCAATGCAACTTCAAATCTCGTCACATATCTCTTGTTTTAATGACAAATATCTCGGCAAATCTTCATCTTGATATTACCTTCGATCAACATTATTTCTTAATGTTGCCTTCTCCAGCTTACGTGAGAATATATTTTTAGTATACAAAGAATCTTAAGGAGACATGATTGAACAATGACCAAGAATATTTTGTTTGTTGTTAAGAATCTATGTGATTGATGCTGCCAAATCTTTTACTTGGGATATTTCCTTTTTCTTACCCCAGTTGTAGTCTCAACAATCTTCCCGTATGTTAGATAGTTAAGAAGGTAGAGAGGATATTTTTGCACTTATTTCTTCAACCTGTTTTTGGAGAGGAACAAATATTTCCCGTGATTCAGTTTTGTTTTATTGTTTCCAAACCTGTAAAAGTTTCCTTTTACTAAGGCTGAAGAATGTTCTCGCCTTAACCATCCAAAATTTCCTTCTAAATTACGTGAACTAAGCTTCACAGTTTGAGAAAGTAAGTTCCCGCTAAAATTTGTTTTGAACTCAAAAGAAAGAGGTGCCCTTAAAAAAGTATTGGTGCCTTTAACAAAACTCCTTAGGGTGCCTTTATAATTTCTGGGTGCTTTCAACACTTTTTCAGGCCACAATTTCTACAATTATTTATTCCTCCAAAAATATCTACAAATACATAAAACACCAAAGTAAATATAAAAACAAACACTAAAAATATATTGAATAGAGACAAATTAGATATAAAAATGTGTCTATCAGCACATTTTTGGAGTCATATGGTGAATTGAGATTGATATAGAAGTAACATGGAGTCAATTCACCTTTGAGATTCATATAGAACTAAAATAATTGTGCCGATTTGTTTCTGAACTGCTGATTTATCAATCGTTCAGGTTTTTTATTAAAATTTATTTCAGTTTTACGGTATCGTTTCAGGTCTTCACCACACACCATTGGATGGTTTGGTTATACAAATTAAAACTTCTAAGGAACAGGATCAAAGGAAATACAGGGATGAGCACGTCTCAGTGGAGAGATTCACTCTTATAATCAACATAACAATGTCTGAAAATTATTTGAATGGATTTTTAACTATCCATTGCCAAATTCTATATTTTGATATATTGTAATTCATCTAAAGCTTTGTATTTTCACCTTGAAAAGTAAACATAGCCAATTCTTCAAGTTGTTTGTTGTCTAATTGCTTTAAACTTCAAATAATATATATTAGTACATATTTTTGTCAATGAAAAAGTTTAATTTGAATATATTAGTACGCTACTTCAAATATGAACAAGGTTTTCAAGATGTTGGTTTGTATGAATTGATATAAGTGAAAATGTAGCAGGGAAAACACAAACAAAAACTAGCATTTTAAATGTACAATGTGTATAAAAACCAGCAAAAGAAGAACTACTTAGTCGCATATAGAAACAGGACTTTAACAACAAAATTAAAATTGGATTCTTGATCTGTTAAATAATTTCAACCAACTACAAGAGGATGTCAACCCTAACTACATAGTTATAAAATGGTAATCTAATAAATAATATTATCTCCTTCCTTGGAAAAAAGATACCGCTAGAATTTCACTATTTTTTGAAGCTTTAATTTTTATCTTATCGTTTAGTTAAAGATAAATTATAAAATTAATTACATAGTTCAATACAAAATAAACTGTTATAATTGACTAATATTGTAATGAACTAACAATGTGAGTACATTTTACATAATAAACTACCATTATATGCTAGAGTGAACCATTATTACGAGTTTATTCTATAAAATGAACTGCTAGAATTGACTAATATTGTAATGAACTAACTTTGCGAGTTCATTTTCCATCATGAACTACCATTACATAATAAAATGAACCACTATTACAATTTAATTTTACAAAATGATCTGCTAGAATTGACTAACATTATAATGAACTAACTTCGCGAGTTCATTTTTCATCATGAACTACCATTAATTACATGCTAGAATGAACCACTATTACGAGTTTATTTTACAAAATGAATTGCTAGATGAACTCCCATCACGGGTTCATTCTACAAAAATGGACTGCTAGAAAGAATTATTATTGTAACGAACTAACTATGCGAGTTCATTTTACAAAATAAACTACCATTACATGCTACAATAAACTACCATTACGAGTTCATTCTACAAAATGAACTGTTAGAATACACAACCATACTAGTTCATTCTACAAATGAACTACTATAATGAACTACCATTAGGAGTTCATTCTACAAAATGAACTACTAGATTTGAACTACCAATATTACAAGTTCATTTTACAAAATAAAATGCTAGAATGAACTACCATCAACAATTCATTTTACAAAATGAACTGCTATAATGAACTATCAACATTACGAGTTCATTCTACAAAATAAAATACTATAATGATTAATGAACTACCAATAACACGAGTTCATTTTGTAGAATGAACTACGAATATTACGAGTTCATTCTATAAAATAAACTGCTAGAAATGAACCACCATGCTCTATAATGGTGTTCATTATTGAATATGAATTGCATTACCAATACTGAAAAGATTAAAGCTTTGAAAAATATTATATTTGGTACTCCTTGGATAAATCTCGTCAAGAATTTTTCAAATGTATAAGATTTGTTAATTTTCAACTTATGATTTGCGAGATAGTTAATTTTTATTTATTTTTTCTATATTTTAATAAGATTGAGAAAGATTATTATAATTATTTTAACGCATTCAAATAAATAAGAACCAAACTTAACTCTCTTATTTATGAGTGGAATAAACTAATTTAAGACTATTTAAAATTGGACCATTTCTTATTTTAATCATGCATATATTTTCCATTTTAATGTTTTCATTTTTAAGCGGGTCATCGTGCTGTGCCGTCTTAAATTTAGATCATTTTTATTCATGTTTGTATGTTTCAGAAAGATATCAAGTACATAACTAAAGTCAAATTAATCAAAGAACAATTGAACTATAAAATAAACACAAATCTCATACCTAAACTCTTTGCACTGATCCTATTTCGTATGTCCAATTTTCCCAAATTTTTCCAGTCCTTCTTTCTGTTTTAGAGTTTGGTATTTATAGCAAATACCATGGGTCCCTCAAATCTTAACTTTCCACTTATTAATTCGTTTCCAAGCTTTGGAACATAGCGTATCCGCAAGACATTATTGGTATTTCCCACAAAATTTGATATGCGTACTTCTTATTTCCCTAAGTTTCTTGTTTGGTATCCCGCACTTCTTCTCCGGATTTATACTCAAGTTGTTGTTTTCGGATTTTGATGAAAGTTGCGGTCTTATTAGAATTATGACATGTCTGACATGTGGCCATTGAAAGTGATTTGTCATGCTTTAAATTTTTTTGTTCCGCAACTTGTATAACTGAAATGTGTCCATCATGCATCGATGCTTGTCAAATCCCTTTATTGTGTCAGGCTTTCCCGTAACTGGTGTGTCAGTCATGCAACAAAGCTATCTGTTTCGTATAGTGTCTTGTGCTTTCTCGCAATTCACGTGTCGATCATGTGACAAAGCTGTCTGTTTCAGATGTCTGTTTCAATACTTATCATAATTTCAGATGTCTGTTTCAGTACTTCTCAAAGAAATTTGCTTCAATATTTTTCACTCCATTATAATCTGATACTCCTTACATATTATTTGAACACGTGTTGTTAGGGATTTAATACCCTCACAATTTTCCCATTTTTTCTTTTGAATTTAAACATATGATAAAAATTTTAAAAAGGAAAAATAATGATTACTCTTTCGAATTTCATGCCAGTAATTTACTTTCCACGTTTAGCTTTACTCTTCCCGATTTTCACGTCACTAATAAATTTTTCTTCCCACGTTTGACATCACTTTTTTGACGGTTTTTGACGGTTTCGAGAAAATCACGTCTCTGATCACGTCTTCTGATAAAGTTTCTCTCTCCCACTTTTTTTTTTCGACGGTTTCATCAGTTTCAATCTTCTCATATTTAATACAAATCTTGTCATATCTCTCACTTCACTCTTCATCTTCTTTGTCTTTTTCCTCTAAAAGTTTTTATTCCTTTTCTATCTTCTGAACTTTTCAATGATTCCTTGATTCCTCGTAATTTAATTAATCGTGATTAAGGATTTCTTTTATTGGGATCATGTCTTCTTTTCATCCAATTACTTGGCTTGATTATTATTCTTTACTTCGTTACAGGTAATGCTTCGAATCTATTTGATTTCTATTTTTCTCTTTAATGTATCTATTTGTATGTTAATCTTCTTAACTGAACTTTTAAGAGTGAATGGTGATGATGATATTTTTGTTTTGATGTCTGATTGTTCTCATGATCCTTTTCTTTTCTTGATCAGAAATTTTTTTTCTTGTCTATATTCTGATTCAATGATGATCTTAATGTTCTTCTGTTCTGTAGAGTTTTTATTTTGTTCTTACTTCTGATCCTGATGTAGTTATCTTCTTTTATTTTCGTATGTAGATAAAGATTTATCATGACTAGGAAAACTGATAACAAAGCTGCTGGTAGTGTTTCTCATCAAGATGATCATCCTTTAGAAAGGAAGTTATAAGTTGTTCTAATAAGATTTGGGGGTTTCTTGCACTTCTCATCAAGAACATACTCCTTGATCATTTTATCATCATTCTTTTCGATTATTAATCATCAAATCTATCAGATTTTACGAGACTCGTTTCTCTTTCTGATTATCTTCGATATTATTAGAGTTTATTTTGTCTTGGCACTAATTTCATTTATATATATATAGGTCTTTTATGTTTCATCTTTGATATCAACAAAAATGAAAACTGGGAGTAACTTTTTCTTCGTACCTGTGTAATAGAGAGATGGTCAGTACCGGATCGATGATCAAGCAAGTCCAACCATGCAGAATTCCCTCATGTACAAACTCTCATATTGCAGGTATGTTTTCCAGTCTTCAATCCTAGATTTCACCTCTGAATACATATCAAGGATTTCATAGTTTGTTTCCTCACGAATGCAGGCCAAAATGGCGGGTCCGTACGGGTCTGTGCAGCCCTAGTTAGGTTGGTGAGTTTGGGCGGGCCAACTCAAACTCGATAAGGATTAAGATTTAAGAGTTTTGGGATAACTCTTAATTATTCCGAAAATAACTTACTTAGACTTGTTCTAGGAAATCCTAATTTTATAGGATAACTAACGTATAACCAATATAAAATACACAATATTTCTTCTAATATTTCCCGAGTCTCTAAAAGAAAAAAGAACTTGTGTGAGAAGCTTAGATTGTTTGATAATGAAAACCCTGATGATGAGTTCTTCTTCTTCTCCACTCCTTCTTCGGAGTAGTAAGAACAGAGCATTCTCATCTTCAAGATCAGCTCTTCTGTCGACTAAAAATAAACCTGAGTTTATTAATTTTCATCAGAAACGTAATTACAAGAACAACGTGGATATATCTCATTCGATTTCAATGCAATTTAAAGCTATTATCGGTTCAGTTTCTTGCAAATATTCTTCCTCTGAATCATCTTTTTTCCCACAATCAGAGGTATAATTTTCTTACATCCATTGATTAATTATTACAATGATTAATTTTGGTATTTTGTGTTTCTTTTTTCTGTCTAGAATCTACTTACATCCATTGATTAATTATTACATTCCCAGAATTTGATTATATGTATTACAGTTTAGTCTCTTTTAAACTGATTAGTCTTTTGCAGGGTAATGCTGGAAACACCGAAATTCCATCTCAAGAAACACGTAAGTTAATCATAATATGATCACTGTGTATTTCGATCGATTGATTATATTATTTTTCCCTGAAGAATAGATTGATTATATATGATCAGTTCTAATATATATATATATGTTCTTTTTTTCTCTCAATATTTTAGTTCAATCAAAGACGGCCCAGGTGGTATTTCAATTGATAAAGGAGTGTTCGTTTAGTCAAGAATTACTAATCGTTGGCAATGATCCGATATTCGGTGCTTGGGACATTTCAAGAGCAATACCATTAAAAAGGTCGGAAGGACACTTCTGGACGTCAGCTCAACTAGTAAGAATTGATTCACTTAATTAATGGTTTGATAGCAAAATTTCTTTTTTCTTTTTAATGGCAAATTTTGATATAATTCTTCAATCTTTTTTGTAGGATTTGCCGATTGATAAAAGAATTCAGTTTAAGTACATACTTAAAGATTCAATTACAGGAGAGGTTATATGGCAACCTGGCCCAAACAGGTTTTGTCAAACATGGGAAACTATTAATGAAATTATTTTCATTACCGAAACTTGGGACTTCCGTTACTTGGAACGCACGACCATGGAGGAACTCGTCACCAAACTTCAAGCAGAGAGGGAAATTTATGGATAATAAATATATTATTTTATTATTATTATTTATATTTTATTAATATTATTTTTATTAGAAAAATAATTAATTTTTGGATTATTATTTAAGATACTTTTAGAAAAGTTTAGAAATTTATTTTAAGAGTTTTATTAAGTTAAGAAAGTTCACTCAAGGTCCTAGTTATCCTAGGAAGTTTATAGGTTTTTGATAAATTCAGGGTTTGTTTAGTAGGAGTTATCAATATAAGGAGTTCCAAAAATAAAAATTAGGGGAATTTTTTGATTAATTAAAATTATTTTATTTTCATTAAACTTGTTGAATTTATTGATTTTGATTTTTATTCATAGTTGGATTGACCCCGAAGTCTAAATACTATTTTAACTAAATCTAGATAACCCCGTAGATTTTAGGATATCTCTTTGAAGATCGACTAATTTCTATCGATTTCTACCAATTCTACCGGTTACTTTTCAATAATTCTATTCCGCTATGATTATTATCATATTTTAACGCTTCTGAATCGACTTTCCAGTCGAGATATCCTTAGGAGAAAAAACCCAATAATTGAACATAAGATTTCGTTAACTAAACATGCTTAACTACGCAAAGAAATTGCGATATTAACTCAACAAATATACAAAAATTGCATTGTCATTAGCAAACTTACAATGGATCCATAAAAACAAGGCTCTTTCACCCCAACCAAGTAAGCGAAGTAACTTTCTTGTCAATACATCTATCCGAAAAAAATACAAACATATATAAGTTTTAAATATCGTCGAACCGCTCCTCTGAGCTCCAGGAGGGGTAAGGTTTGTACTGGACGCCACTGACTACTTTACCAAATGGTTGAAGCGGTGGCATTAATGCATGTGGATAGACACGATGTACGGAAATTCCTTTGGGAAAACATTATCTGCATATTTGGTATCCCGCACGAGTTGGTGTCAGATAACGAGAAGCAGTTCGATTATGGATTGATCAAAGACTTCTGCAAGAATCTGAGTATTCATATAATTTCTCAGCTCCTTATTACGCTCACATCAATGGAAAGGAAGAAGCAACAAATCGTGTTATCATGGACAACCTAAAGAAAAGGCTAGAAAAAACCAAGGGAAAATGGACTGAGGAATTTCCATGAGTCTTATGGTATTACTGAACGACTTCGAAAAGATCAACTGGTTTTTCCCCTTTACACTGGCATACAGAACTGAACCGAGATGTACCTAATCACTACCAGGACTCAAGCAGTCGGGTCAGGAAACAATGATAAAATTCTTGCTTTGGATAAAGAGTTGTTGGAAGAGCAGAGAGAAGAAACACTGCAGCAGTTGGTACGATACCAACAAGCAGTCAAGCTAAGCTACAACCGAAAGGTCAAGGAACGAGCATTTAAACCAGGAGTGTACGTACTGAAAAAAACTCGAGCAACAACAATGGAATCCAATTGCGGGAAGCTCAGAGAAAATTGGGAGTGTCCATACATAATAGATAGACCTGCATCTGGCGGTTCTTACCACCTAAGAAATCTTGATGGGACTGAAGAATCCAAACCTTGGAAACCTTGGAACTCTTTCCACTTGAAGAGGTTTTTTCATTAGTTATATTTTCACAAAAGAAGTTTTGTTAATATCCCATCGTACTACACTATTTTTCCTTTGTGTTGGTTTTGTCCCAATGGGTTCTCCGCATAAAGGTTTTAACGAGGCAGTTTTTGTCGGGCAGTGGGTATTTTGTTTTTTTATTTCTTTTTAAACATTTAATTTAATAGTATTTTGGTAATCCATTTTTCGTTTGGTCATGCTTAATTTTGTGAACTATTACGGGGGATTCGAATCCGCAGTCAGTTTGGTATGGAAAAGCTATACTGTATGATGCTACAACCAGTCACGAAAGACATGAATCTCCAGTAATATGGCAGATAAGGTATATGCACGGTTCGAGCATTTTTACATAATATCAAATATATGACGTCAACTGATGTAACAAGAGTTTTCACATGCCAAGGAATGTGAAGACACACACTTTCCAACTTAGTGCCCATCTTGAATAATAAGACTGCCCCTACGTTAATTTAAGCTAACAGAAACCTGTAATTCTCATCACATGCGCGAGTGAAATGCAACAAAGAAGTGCACCCTTGTGCGAGCAATGAGCAGCATGATACTCTCTATTTCCTAAGGGCGAGTTATGTATCACTTCAACTGCAGCGACAGTCAGTTGGGGGAGAGATACATAACATCTCGACGCAAATAAATAGTACTCTGATGGCAAGTTGTGGAATACTCCAAACAGCACGCTTGGGGCGAGTTACGTAACACCTCGTGCAGAATACAATGGAAATCGAACTTCTTAAACCAATAAAAAGTTATTGGTTAAGAAAGGGAGATGTTTGTACCATCATATTCTTGCACCAAATATTGGATAAGTGTAGCATTATAATACGCCATGTCATCATTCCTGCCACGTTATATGCCTCCCTGCCACGTTATATGCCTCGTCAGCTAATATACTACAGAATAACTACAGCAGGACTGAGAGGTCGTCCGACTGCAGCCAGGCATTGACCAGAGGCCACGACCTGCGGATGGAGAAATTTTCATCTGGCCACAGCCAGAATGGTGACCGACGGCTGGAGAAATTGTCTTCTAGTCGCAGCCAGAATGGTAATCGGCGACCATGACCGGCGCCAAGCCTGGCCGGCCAGCAAGTTGAGTTGAGCTGCTGGCTTATGTGTTTTTTAAGTGGGCTTATGTGTTTGTTAAGTGGACTAAATTTCTTGCAGTTCATCTTCTGGGCTTACAAATACAAGTATAAACCATCAATTTCCCCATCACTTGTTACGGCATTGAGAAGCTACGAAAACTAGTAATCTGTTGACAATTGATGAAAAGAAAAATGTGCTATATGCATCTATGAATAAAACATTTGTAACTAGTGTACTTCAGTGATTTTGTCTCTATGCACTATAATGCAATTAATGTGGCACTATAATGCAATTAATGTGAAGAAAAGAGAATGGTGGAATTTCAACTTCTGATTGAAACACATTTCATGTATATATAACTGCCAGTTTACAATACCAACACAAATTCCTCGAGGAAGGACTCTAATGAATCCATTTCTAAGTGTTATAACCTGTGGATAAATTTGAGAAAAATGGTTAAGAATATCAAAGATGGGTGTTATCAGCAGCAAAGTCATCTCCTATGATCTTGAGGACCCGACAGTCATTGATAGAGTTCTGACTGCTACCTTTACTGCACCCACGGTGCCTAGTTGCCTTGTTTCAGGACTCAACCCTTGGGTTACTCCATCCTTAACAGCTTCTTCTATTTGGACACAGACATAAAACACTATCTGAATAAGAAAAAGTGAAATGAAACCACTAAGATCACATTAAGTTGTATCATTTCATACACTTTGTATGCACGTAATGGTTTAAGAGATGTAAATGACATTAAGAGAATTGCAGAGAATTGCGAATCCAACATTCACTATCCTAAGAACTGCGAGATCTGTATTTAAGGATGAAGCTGCAGTGTGAAACCTAGTACGGTTCTTTTTTTCAACTTCAATCACATTCTAGCACCTTTCTCATTACCGGCAGAAACTAATTAAACACCGCTTTGGTGGTCCAAAATGCTATATGGTTTCCAATGAGAGTCAATTCATGTGATTGCAGCCAGCCTAAGGATAGTTGTACCTAAAAAATAAAGAACAAAAAATGGAGCTCCACACACCCAGCATGTTGTTATGGTCCTTCAACAGCTTCAAGCCACATATTCTTAGGACGGCTAGAAAGAAAAATAAAATGCCTAGTGGGAATTGGGCACATATCTACTTGTTCTTATTTATAATGGATAAATTACAGTTGTAGCTTATGGGACTGTCCAACAAAGACACCAAACATCGTTAACTACCACTGAAATGGTAACAAGGTTCGACCGTGACATGAAAACAAGAGGAAGCTCCCCCAATGTTCACGTTTCATCATCAAGTGGGTCATCTTTTCACTATGATATTCACATATTTAACCAAACATAGACCCATGAAAAACAGTACTGATTTTATTTGTGTATTTGCTTCTTCGTTTATACCTCCATTGCCAAATCATCAATTAACCATTCCAAATAAAAAGTTTTGCAGTAGAATGAAGAAACAATATTTTGAAAGATAATAATAGAAAAAGAAGAAGAAGAAGTTAGTATTGAATACATTACCTTGGCAGAAGCATTCCGCACCGGCGATATGTGAAGAAAATTCCAAAATGAGCTTCTAGCCTTCCTGCAATTCGTGAAAGATTCAATTTTTACTTGATATTATCTTTTGGTGTGTCAGGGTTTCATGGATTTTCTTTATTGTCAGTATAATACTAATTCTTAAAGTCTTTATTTTTAGGTGAATTCACAGGCTCAACAATTGTTCCAGAGAGATGCACAGACAATTACACCAGAAGCACTAGAAAGTGTAAAAGCTGCATTAGCAAGCAGTGAAATTATACATTCGAAAAAACCCTAATTTCAGAAAGAAAAAAATATAGGGTTATAGGATTACCTGAAATTAAATAATAGATTGAAATGAATTCTTCTTAACTTTATTGATTAACCACATTACATTTATATACTAGATTACATGTCATATATCCATGTGAGACCCATATGAGACCCATGTGTGAATCTGATGTGGCTTTGACAGCTAGGATGACAGATGGGTAGGACAACTATGATCCCCCCTCAAGCTCATGGGTGCTGTAGCAAGCTTGAGCTTGTTCCTTAATGTGAGATACCTTGCTGCTGGAAGAGGCTTTGTTAAGATATCTGCTGGCTGTTGAGATGTGTGGACATAGTGTATCTTCAGTTGATTCTCCTGTACTAACTCTCTAACATAATGATAGTCTATATGTATATGTTTCATCCTAGAATGTTGGATAGGATTAGAAGAGAGACTAATCGCACTTATGTTGTCACAGCCTACAGTTGGTAAACCTTTTATTGGATAGTGTAAGTCATTTAGAATGTATAGAAGCCATACCATTTCTGCTGATGATTGTGCTAAGGTTCTGTACTCAGCCTCTGTGCTGGATCTGGCAACTGTGTTTTGCTTCTTAGATGACCATGAAACAATATTAGACCCCAGATAGATACAGAAGCCTCCTGTTGATCTTCTATCGTCAATGGATCCTGCCCAGTCAGAATCTGAGAATCCAGTGAGAGTATGTGTTCCCTTTGTGAACTTTAAGCCTAGATTGACTGTGCCCTTTAGGTATCGCAGTATTCTCTTTGCTGCCTCCATATGTGTTGTTCTTGGATGATTCATGAATTGACATACTGCATTGACAGCATAGGATACATCTGGCCTGGTCCATGTTAGATATTGCAGAGCACCTACCAGTGATCTGTAGACAGTAGGATCTTCAAGCAATTTTCCATCTTCTTTTGTTAGTTTTGTTGCTGCCGCCATTGGAGTTTGGCAAGGGTTACAACCTTCCATTCTGTGGTTCCGTAACAAGTCAACTATGTATTTTGCTTGGCCAAGAAAAATTGCTTTATTTTGATGTTGTACTTCCAGCCTAGAAAGTAATGAAGATTTCCTAAATCTTTGATTGGAAATTGCAATTGTAAATCTTTGATTACCTCATTCATATGACTTTAGGATCCTCCTGTTAGAACTATATCATCGACGTAGACTAGAGCTATGGTAACTGTTGAGCCCATCTTGTAGACAAACAGACTTGTATCTTCTTTGGATTGGATGAAGCCCAGTAGAATCAGACTTGCTCTCAGTCTTTCATACCAGGCCCTTGGAGCCTGTTTCAGTCCATATAGGGCCTTATGTACAGACATACTGCATTGGGCCTGGTCTTGTCGATGTATCCTGGTGGTTGAGCCATGTACACCTTCTCTTTGAGTTCACCATGAAGAAAGGCATTTGAAACATCTAGTTGATGTAGCTTCCATTCTAATTGGGTTGCAATGGAGATGACAACCCTAATTGTAGCTGGTTTGGCAACAGGATTGAAGGTCTCCTCATAGTCTAGACCTTGTTGTTGGTGATATCCCTTTGCTACTAACCGGGCCTTGTGTCTAGCTATTGACCCATCAGGATTATATTTGATTCTGAAGACCCATTTGCAGCCCACTACATTAGTTTGGCCTGGGTTATCTACTAAAGTCCAAGTGCCTGCTTCCTGAAGAGTTGTGTATTCATCCAGTGTCGCATCTTTCCACACTTTCTATTTATGAGCTGTACTAATACAAGTTGGTACAGTACTAAGTTGACCCAAGAGAGCTGTTGTTATTGGATATTTGGTTGAGTATGTTGATTTTGACTTGCTATTTCCTGTTTTTGCTCTTGTTTTCATTTGATGAATGTTTGAAGTTGGTGCATGCTTATCTAACCTTGGACTTTCTGGTAGCAAAAAATTCTGCATCTGTGCACTGATTGATGATGAGGGCTGTGCTGCAGTTATTATTCCTGATTCTGGAATTGTATTGTTGCTGCTCTCTAATCTTTGATAAGGGAACTGTGTCTCATCAAAGGTTACATGTCTTGATATGTATACTTTTCCTGTGACAGGATCAAGACATCTATAACCCTTGTGGTTTGGGCTGTAGCCAATGAAAACACAATGCTTGCTTCGTTGTTCTAATTTATTTGATGTATATGGCTTCAGCCATGGAAAGCAGGAACACCCAAACACTTTGAAGAATTCATAATCAGGTTTCTTGGCAAATAAGCATTCAAATGGAGATATAAACTGTATAGACTTTGTAGGCAACCTATTGATGATGAAATTTGCTGTCAGTATGGCATCTACCCAAAATTCAGTTGGTAACATGGACTGGCACAGAAAAGTCCTGGTTATCTCTAGCAGATGCTTATGTTTTATTTCTGCTACTCCATTTTGTTCCGGAGTATGTGGACAAGTTAGTTGATGAACTATTCCTTTATGAGCACAAAAGTTCTGTAGAAAAGAATTAATGAACTCTCCACCATTATCAGTTCTGATTGTACACACTTTTGTAGACAACATATTCTCTATTTGATTGACAAGAGACACAAACTCAGTTTTTAACTCTGCTTTATTTGATAAAGGAATTAACCAACAGAACTTTGAATATTCATCAATGATATTGGCATAATAAACTTTGCCTGAAACAGAAGTCATATGACATGGACCCCAGAGATCCATGTGTAACAGTTCTAGTGGTTTTATTGCCATAGAACTAGACATTTGGAATGAGAGTTTCTTAGTTCTACATAGTCTACATTCATCACATGAGAAAGGTTTGGAGAAGGTACTAGGATGTTGTAGTTGTGCGCATATCCTTTGCATTGTCTGAAATGAGGGATGCCCAAACTTTCGATGTAGAAGGAGAGGATCAGTTGTTGTTGAAGCCAGAGCCAGCTGCTGTTGAGACCCAAAAGTAATCGGGTACAAACCATTTTTATGTGGCCCTTTGAAAAGAAGTATCCCAGAGTTCTTGTCCTTCACAGTGAAACCATCAGAGTCAAATACTAATGAACAATTATTATCCGTGGTAAATTTATGTATGGATAGTAAGTTGTGTGATGCCTCTGGAACTATGAGTATATCTTTCATTATCAAAATAATGCTGATTAGCTAGTTTGGTTGAACTACCTTGATGGGTAATAACCATACCTGCACCATTTGCTGTTTGAATGGTGGCTGATCCTTTGTATTTGACTGGTTCCTGTAAGACATTGACATCAGAAGCAATGTGTTTGTTAGCTCCACTGTCAGCAATCCATTCTTCTCTGTCGAATATATCTGCTGCAGCTAGCATTGCAGTTAAGTTGGCTGGTGGAGCTCTGCCTTGATATGTGAAGTTTAACCTTTGAGAGCATGTAGTTGCGCTGTGGCATGGTACACTGCAGATTTGACAGATTATTCTTTCTCCCTGAGTAGAATCTCTGGAATAGGTAGATCTTGGAAAATAGGATGGATTTGGATAACGAGAACTAAATTGATGAGATCCTCTGTTGGGTAATCGTTGATTTCCTCTGTAGTTGTTTCTAGAGTAGTGATTATTTGTTCTTGAATATCCTCTACCATTATTTACAAGAAAAGCTTTTGTAGTCTGATCCTCCTAAAGTGATTTCTGTCTCTCAAGGATAACTGTTTCTTCACTAAGAAGATTATTGTGAAGCTCAATACATGTCACAGGTGGATTCCTGTGTCTCATTGCAGTGGAAAATGAATGATACTCCTCATTGAGAGCTTTTAGAGTTATTACTACCAACTCCTTATCAGAAATCAGTTCACCAGCAGAAGCAAGTTGGTCAGATAAAAGTTTAACTTCATTGATTAAAGAAGATATTGACCTTTTACCTTGTGTAATGGATAGAATTTTTGTTCTCAGTTGAATGGAGTGAGTGGAAGAGGATCTTCCAAATCTGTCTTCTATCTGTTTCCAGAGTTCAGCAGATGTTTTGGATGTTGAAAAATAGGGTATTACCGCCTCTGATATTGTTGAATGAATCCACATAGTAATGGTGGAGTCTTCATCTAGCCATTCATTATATAGTTGATTTTCGATTCCATTCTGTTGATTTCTTGGACTTGTATATTGAGGAGGGCAAGGATATGTTCCATCTAAGTATTTTCTGATTTTGAATTTTTGAATAACAGGATTCATTAGATTTCTTCATGTTATAAAATTTTCTTCTCTCAGTTTCAGTTGAATGAAGCTAGTTAGTTGATTTAAAGGAATCTTGGAAATAGAACTAGAAGTGGAAAAAGGATTATCCATTGATGGTGAAACTGTTGATGATGAAGTTGAAGGAAAAGTTTCAATCATGTAAGATTATGAAAATACTTGAAAGAAGTTCTAAAGAACTGAGGCGAAGAATAGAATCAGATTCTTGGAACAGATTTGAGTAGCTTTGGTTCTTGATAGATCAGGAAACTCTAGATGATTGTATTACAGGAATGAAAGTAAGAAAAACTCTTACAAATTCTTTAATGAAATTAGATCTGAAAAATTTATCAACAAACTATGATATCTTGGTTGATCTTGGATACTACCAACTATGATTTTCTGGTGTTAAAAATATTAAGAATAGTTATCATCATCTTAATATCAAAGTACCAGAGAAAATAGTTAGTAGAGAAGATCAGATTTTGTCTTTCTTAATACTAGAAACCAGAAAACTTTGTTTGTAATGAAGATCAGAGAGATTGAATCAGAGACGAGAAAGAAAGAAAATGAATCTTTTGCTGTTGAGTTTCAGTTTATAGAATGAGAAGAAAGAAGAAGTAATCCTGCTCATTTATTAGCTCTCTGATCAATGAACATGCATGACAGAAACCAGATGTTGACTTCACGTGTATTGAGAAGAAAAAAAAAATTGAATAGATTCAGAAAGTTGTCTGGCATGCGTTACTTACTTGTTAATGTCTCTGTCTGGTGTATTTGAAAATTCACTGTATTGCATTAATGGCGGATGACTTTTCTTCTTTGGTTGAATCGAGAAGAAGAAATTGTACGGTTGTAGAAATAAGAAATGGAAGACAATTTCTGCACTTAACGTGTGACTGTTAGTCTCTGTTTTGCCATTAATTCTGACAATACAACTTGATTGACGAGAAATTTGTCTTGATTACTGTTGAAAATTCAATGAATAATGAAGAGTTTGCTCAAGAATTAAAGAGAAATTGAAAATTCTCCATTAACACTCCATACAAGAAACTTTAGCGTTTTCCCAAGCATAACAGCTCTGATACCATAATAGATTGAAATGAATTCTTCTTAACTTTATTGATTAACCACATTACATTTATATACTAGATTACATGTCATACACTCATGTGAGACCCATGTGATATCCATGTGTGAATCTGATGTGGCTTTGACAGCTAGGATGACAGATGGATAGGACAACTATGATTAAACATACGAAAAAACCCTAATAATATGAAATCATCAAATGTTAAAATTAAACAATAGGGTTACCTGGAAATCGACTTTTTTTGTTTCCTCTTTTTGTTCTTCATCTTCCGGTTAGGGTTATAACTTTGATCCAAACATTGTTGTTTAATTTACTGATTGGTCTTGATGATGTTGCTGGTGATTCTTATAGATTTGCAGAGAAAATGGAAGAAGAGGAGGTGGAAAGAAACGGAGAAACGAAAAAAAAAAGAGGCGGCGGGAAACGAGGAAGGGGTTTTTCCTTTGAGGCGTTTTTGGATCTCAACATGTGTAACAATCTAGCGTAAAGAATCCAACGGATGGACGGTTTAAAAGATAGTTTTATAATTATGTCCATCAAGATATCATCTCGTCAGACGATATGTTGTCTAAATAAACAAAGATTTTACTACTTTATTAAGCCTGACGAAATTATTAACGGTTAAAATATTTTATTAAGGTTTAAGAAAAACGTTTTATTATATAGATTATTAATAATCTGCTATTTTATTAAAAATCCCATGAAACAACGGATACAAAATGGAATATATACCTTTAAAAGTTTTGAAACTTTATTTTAATTAGGTATCTTCTACTTTTTGGTTCATTAACGGTCCATTTTTGCTTCAGCAATAAATTTTACCTCCGTTGCTTCTGTGTATGATCGTCGATCAGTATAAAATGATATGGCACATACGTAAGCACTGCCGAGACAGGCAAGCACATTTTCCCCCAGATTTAGACGTCATCAACTTATACGCACCCTTTTCAATGCTTAATTAACAATGAACTGCAAATCTTTTACATCCAGTGTATTGTAATTCTCTGGGATGATGAACTCAAGCACGGGCGAACAACTAGTTATATATGAAGAGAAGAAAAGAAACAAGACCACACTAACACTTGCCAGTATTTGTGTCCATGACCAGCAAAAGAAGTGAAGAAAGTAAATGCCAGCCTATGAAAGACTTGTTTTGTTTCTTCTATTCTTTAACTACTGAAGTTCATTCAAATTCTCTACGATCAAAACCTAGATCTTTGAGATGGCCGGGCCAAAGTGTGACACCCCCGTTACGTTTTGCCAGCAACATTCATTCTGCATCTTCTTCTGAAGGGACATCAAGCACTTCTGTCGACTCTTCATTAGTTGATTGGCAGCCTTTTTCATCACCAACACCAACTTGTTCTTCGTCAGGTTTATTATGATCATCAGACATCCTCCTTGTTGCTTCTTGTTGGGTAGTGCTTTTACCTGGTTCTTCCTTCTTCTGATTCTGGGTTATGGGCATATAGGATACAAGAATAAAGCAAAAGTATTGTAAACAAGAGAGGGAGAACAAAAAAAATAGAACTATGAAAAGAATTATTACCTCACATTTCCTGTCGTCTTCAGTTGCAACTTCGACGTCATTAACGTTACTCTCGGTTTTGACATTGTTGCTTCTCTTGACCTCTGGGGGAACGCCTTCTTTGGCAGTTGTTATAGCTAATGCAACTGATCGAGGTACACGAACAGGCTCTTTTACACTTTCAAACAAGGTATCCTCATCTCCCAAGCTTGCCGATTTCCTCTCAATTGCTAAGCTCCCTGTACTAGTCACTTCATCCCCTGCATCAGTTTGTTCTTCTTCTGGATGGTTCATGTTCTCAACACTACTGATTGGATGAGCTACGACGGGTTCCTTGGTATTTGAATTGGCCATTGTGCATGAATTAGGCATCATGTCATCTGTATTTGAATTACTTATCACATCCTCTGATGCGTTTGAGATAGCCAGTGACTCTTCTTCATGGATCGTCTGATGCCCTACAATTTCCCAGTCTTCGGAGACAACAGTCGTGTTATTGGTTTCCCGTGGCTCAAAAACGCTCCTGGGGCCAGGTTTCCATTTAAACTCTTCTCTTGATTTAATATTTTGTATGAACTTATACTGGGTTTTTTTATCATTCGGCAAATCCTATCAAAAGAACATATCATATCAAACTTCGCACATGAATCCAATTGATGTCAACTAACATAAATACAAGAATATAGGTTGTCCTCATCGAATCCATTAATACTTACAAGTTCAGCTGTCTCAAGGTGTCCTTCAGACCATTTTAATGGTATTGCACTTTTAGGATCCCAAACACCCAAGATCGGGTCATCGCCAACGACTAGAAATTCTTGATGAAACAAGAATTGGCACATCTCAATAATCAATCGAAATTTCACTCGGACCGTCTTCGATTGAGCTGAATATGAAGAAAAAAAAGATTAATCAATTCACGTTGAGGCCTTGAGTAAGAACCAGAAAGAACGCAATATTATGATTAACTTACGCGTTTTTATAGATGGAATTTCAGTGTTTCCAGCATTACTCTGCAATTTACATAAAGACTAATAATCAATTAAAAACTTAAAACGACAAATGATCCGAGATTAATTATTTGATAATCGACAGAAGGATTAGTCACAGGTAGCTCATTAATTGAGCTTCAAGAACCCATTTCTAGTAAAACAAGATTCCCTTAAGGTTTGAGAATGTAATTCAAAAGAAACTAAACTGAAATATATGATCAAATTCTGGGAATGTAATAATCAATCAATGGATGTAAATGTAGATTCTAGACAGAAAAAGAAACACCAAATACCAAGAAATTAATGATCAATCAAACTATGATATAAATTTTTCAAGAAATGTGGCAAAGAATCAAGAAATCAAATAATAAATCATACCATAATCCACTCAGAAAGAACCAAAAATCACTAAATAGCCCACAAAAATTAGAAAATTACCTCTGGTTGTGGAATAAAAGATGATTCAGAGGAAGAAGATTTGCAAGAAACTGAACTGATAGTAGGTTTTAATTGTAGTGAAATCGAATGAGATATATCGACATTGTTGTTGTAATTAAGTTTCTGATGAATAGTAACAAACTGAGGTTTATTATTAGTCGATCTTGAGGATGAAAATGCGCTGTTCTTACTACTCTGGAGAAGGAGTGGATGAGAAGAACAACTCATTAGGGTTTCCATTATCAAGAATCAAGAATGAAGACTTTAGACAGAGAAAGAGCGGAGACGGAGAGCAGGAGAAAAACGGTTAACCTCTATTGTGTCTTCATTCCTTCTGTTTATATAATGGATTGGACCCTCTCATTTTTTGATACTTTTGAGACGGTAACACGTGGCACAATCTTAACGATAGTTTCTCCATCATATCGTTCTAACTATAGCCACGTAGAATTGGAACCATCTCCCTAAATTTTGATTTATAAAACACGAGAGAAGTGAGAGCATGGTTCGCATGACCGTGAATGAAAGTAAGAAAACCGCACAAGTTTTGAGGGGTGGTAAAATTTTCGAGAAATTAACCGTTTCATAGTGTAACTAGGTTTATGTCCGCGTTGTACACCGGATCAATGTTGTATCATACCGGATTTCAGTTCATACTGGTCGAGAGTGATATGTCGGTATACCGGGAAAATTTTGGTATAAATATCGGTGAAATATATTTTATATCTATAATTTTATAAAAAAAAAATACCAACTCACATTTTATAATTATAAATATATTTGGAACACGTTAGAACAAATGTTTTTTCATCAGAAATATATAGATCCATAGATTTCATACATAGTTCAAAGTTCAAGATGATTTGGATTTCTGCTTTCATCCCATTGTCATACTATATCTTTGGATGGTGTGTCTTTCGTTAGTGGATCTTTGGTTTGTGTAGAAGATGAAGGCAACAATGAACCACATATAAAGGGTTTAGTGCATGAATTGGATGCATTAGAAGAATCCATAATCACCTGATTTATAACTCGTACGTAATACAAAACTGAAACAAAACAAGTTAATATACAAAGGAAACAACAAAAATGAAAAGAGACTTAGCTTTAATGATATTCCGAGCTTGTGGCTAAATAGATTTCGGACTAGATCAAGACATTAAATCAATTTCAACTAGTACATACGACCACCATATAACATGAAGATGTTCTCCAGTGGATTCCCTTAAGTTCCATAGCTTCAATAAAAATAATCATCCATAACAAGTTAAACACACAGTAGACTGATGGAAACTGAGGAAGAAAATAATATTATCAAGCCACAGATCAACACACAGTAGACTGATGGAATAAGGCCAAAATCAACTAAAATGTGAGCACAGGTTAGATCAAGTTTAACTTAATCAACTATAAAAAGCTCACGGTGTTAGGCCTTTTTTTAAATGGGCTAAAATAAAGGGAAAAAGATATGTGATCTATTAAGCTTATTATTTTCTTCCACCTTTAGAAAAATCACCCACTATATATATATGGGTAACTACTCTATGATGGTTAGGGTTAAAATATATAAAGATATAAAAATTGGTCAGAAGGTCATCAAAACCATTCTCATCAGGAATACACCATCTAAAAGTGAGAAGGAGGATTTGCAACCAAAGTTCACATCAATTCAGAAATTAGGGCAAGCTTCAAAGGATTAAGATTACAAGCAATTGTTGGAGGTATTTATAATCAATTTTCTTTTTATTACTTCCGCTTTTAATTTTGTATCTTCATATTGTGATACAATATACATATAGGTTTCACATTTGGTATCAGAGCATGTTATCACCTCTGCCTTGATTGAGTAATTTAGATTCTTTGTGTTACATTTAATTATGAGATCTCTGGTCAACTGAGTAAACTTTGAGCTATCATCTTTAATGTGTTTTCTCATAATCATGTGCACTGTTAAACTAAAATACCTAAAACACCAGGTCAATTCTTAATCTCTTCTGCTTGTTGTTGATTTAATTTTGTTGAGAACCCATGAAAAACAGTTCTATATACGTGGTTGCATCTGTGACCATTTAAAGAGAAGAGAATCTCAAGTAGTAGTTGTATTGTACTCTGGAGACACACTAGGTCTGAAAAGATTCATGTGAACTAACGATGAGATGATAATGGATGCCGATTCTGAGCTTCCTTTAGTAGCACAAGGGCAATTTAATCTCAATATAAAGCTGGCCTCCTGACGAAGCCCTGTTCTTAAAAGCTCGCGTAGAATGAGTTATCTGTTTGACCCTTCTCGTTAAAGGCGATCACGACTAGATTCAATCGAAGTATGCGGGCTTAACCCGGATCCATAAGAACTAGAGAATAAACAAGCCAAACCCATTTTAACACGGTGGAACGCGAAGTATACTAACCATTTATTTGTCGTTTCCATTTCGCTGGTTTTGTGATCATGTTTTCAAGGATTATTTATTAATAATGATAAACAGGATTTTGCAAAATGTTTAGATCACCTTATGATTCTGAGCGTTTCCCAGGGCTTTTTGCATTAACTGATGTTGTCTATCTGTAACTGTAACTTAGTAATAGAAGCATCAGTTTGTTACTTCGAGACCTTTTTCATTGGTGGTCGGTGGTTCCACTGGTTGTGAGTACCATAGTAGTTTGACATACTCTAATCAAGCCAACTAATAGGTACATGATTAATTAGTTTGCATGATTAAGAAGTGTTAAAAATAATGTGTTTATTTACTGGAGTCGGATATCTTGCCATCGGATGTTTCTTCCTAACCAGAATTTGAGCTTCTCAAATTCATACCCATGAAGTGTTCAATTCCCGTGAAATGTATTTGGGGCTTAGTGGATTTGTTTAATGGGCCTAGAAATTAATTGTAGTTAATGGGCTAACAATAATGGAGATTACTTGGCCGAATTCATTCCACGAATTCTAGTACGGAACGTTAAGTACACGAAATGAATAAATTCATACCTCAAATTAAAATGAACATTGGGGATGTAACCTTCTAGTTTTTCCAGTTATTATAATATGTTTAATCATATTAATTTTGTTCTAAAATATTTGTTGTATTATTATTTGTTGATATGTGCAATGGTTATAAATAATTAGTTGTATATATATTATGACCATTAGGATTGTACATAAACAAAGATTATGTCAAGTGATTTATTAATTTTAGTAATTAGAGAGTAGCCACAACATCTCTAGTTATTTAAAATTTTCTTAAGAAATCACATGTGGAAACTAGACATAAATTTGTAATTAATCATACGTAATATGATGAAATATGCCCACAGGAAATTTTATTATATTTGTATGATTAATTGGGGTGAAATATTAAATTATGTTCCTTAATCTACCCACAGGAATTAAGGAATGAATATGGTTTAATAGTTTCATCATGTAGTTATGAATCTAATTTGAGTAGGACTTTAGCCCACAGGCAAGTTTTATGTCACTAGATTCATATTTTTATGCATGACTTGCATTGTTAAATCATGATTAAGTTTAAGCCTCAAAATTTTTATTTATAAGCATGTATATATTTTTCTTTGCAGCAATTTTAACTGGAAATATTTCTGATGTCAATTATGACATTCCTGAATTAAAGGGTGATAATTTTATAGCGTTTGTTTATGAATCTAATATGGTTAATATTAATCATAATACATGGTGGATTGATTCTGGTATTACAATCCATGTTTCGAATACCTTGGAGGATATGACAAACCTAAGGAAACCAATGGGGAGTGAACACTACATCTATTCAGGTAGTCAGATGTATTTACATGTGGAAGCTGTTGGGACATGCAGTTTAATTTTAAGTAGTGGTTTTACTTTGTATTTAGAAAAGACATTTTATGTACCAGGTTTCACTAGAAACTTGATTTCATTTTCAAGACTTGTACCTTCAGGAATTTCCTTTAACTTTTCGAATTCTGGCTTTAGTATTCTCAGAAATTCTAAAGTTATTGGTTATGGTATTTTGTATGATGGTTTATATCGTCTTTATTTACAAAATGATATCACGCATAGTTCTATGCATATTAATACTGGGTTAAAAAGATGTATTATGAATGAGGACTCCTCAATTTTGTGGCACCGGAGATTGGGACATATCTTCATTGAGAGAGTTAAGAGATTGGTAAAGTATGGGGTACTTGGTACTTTAGACTTTACTAATTTTCATACTTGTGTTGGTTGCATTAAGGGAAATCAAACTAACAAACACAAAATTGGTGCCAAGAGAAGTTCAAACCTATTAGAGATCATACACACGGATATTTGTTGTCCAGACATGAATGCTAATGATCCGAATACTTTATCACTTTCATAGATGATTATTCACGATATATGTATCTTTACTTACTTCGTTCCAAAGACGAAGCTTTGGATGCCTTTAAATTGTTTAAGGTTGAAGTAGAGAAACAATGTGGTAAGAACTTTAAGATTGTGAGATCAGATAGAGGTGGAGAGTACTATGGTAGATACACCGAGAACGGACAAGCACCGGGTCCATTTGCAAGATTTCTTCAAGGTCATGAGATTGTTGCCCAATACACTATGCCTGGTTCTCCGGACCAGAATGGTGTAGCAGAAAGAAGAAATCGAACTTTAATGGACATGGTGAGAAGTATGAGAAGTAATGTTAAACTTCCATCATTTTTATGGGTAGAAGCTCTTAAGACGGCAGCGTACATATTAAACCGGGTTCCTTCCAAGGCCGTCTCAAAGACGCCTTTTGAGTTATTCAAAGGATGGAAACCGAGTTTGCAACATGTACGCATTTGGGGATGCCCGTCTGAAGTGAGAGTGTAAAACCCACAGGAGAAGAATCTAGACCCAAGGACTATTAGTGGGCATTTCATTGGATATGCTGAAAGGTCTAAGGGTTATAGATTCTATTGTCCGTCTCATAGCACTAGAATTGTGGAATCAAGAAATGCTAAATATTTTAGAATGACTTGATTAGTAGGAGTGATCAATTTCAGGATATTGTTCCTGAAAAGGATATTGATCAACTTCCACCTACTGTTTCAAGTGACAAGTTGATTGGTATTCACGCACCTCAAGCTAAATTACGTGTTAGACAACCAACCATTGAGGTTCCAAAAGTTGACAACAATCTAATAGATCATGATGGTAGTGAGGAACAAATTGTTCATCGTGAGGATGAACAAGTTCCATTGAGGAGATCTAATAGAGCAAGAAAATCAAATATTTCTAGTGACTATTTAGTGTATCTGCAAGATTCGGATTGTAACATTGGAGCCGATAATGATCCTATGTTATTTTCACAAGCCATAAATTATAGAGATTCAGACTTATGGATGAATGGCATGAATGATGAGATGGAATCTATGGCATCCAACGAAGTTTGGGATCTCGTCGAGTTGCCCGATAGTGTAGAATCCATTGGATGCAAGTGGGTCTTTAAAACAAAGAAAGACTCGCATAGCAACATCGAGAGACATAAGGCTAGACTCGTTTCCAAAGGGTTCACTCAAAGGGAAGGAATCGATTACACAGAGACTTTTTCTCCTGTATCAAAGAAAGATTCTTTCCGAGTGGTGATGGCATTAGTAGCTCATTTTGATTTAGAGCTACATCAGATGGATGTGAAAACGGTTTTTCTCAATGGTGGTTTAGAGGAAGAGGTTTACATGAAACAACCTGAAGGATTCGTCTCTAAAGATCGTGAGCATTTGGTTTGTAAGCTTAATAAATCCATATAGGGTTGAAACAAGCTTCTCGACAATGGTATATGAAATTCCATAAAGTTATTACTTCATTTGGATTCGAAGAAAATTTTATGGATCAATGTATATAACTTAAGGTTAGTGGGAGCATGATGTGTTTCCTTGTGTTGTATGTGGATGATATTTTGCTCGCAACCAACGATAAAGGATTACTATATGAGGTGAAACAATTTCTTTCAAGTAACTTTGATATAAAAAATATGGGTGAGGCGTCTTATGTCATTGGCATAAAGATCCATAGAGATAGATCTAGAGGCATTTTAGGTTTATCTCAAGAATCTTATATCAACAAAGTATTAGAAATATTTGGTATGGAAGATTTTTCACCAAGTATAACACCCATTGTAAAAGGTGATTGGTTCAGTTTGGACCAATGCCCCAGGAATGACATTGAAAGGGAACAAATGAAAAATGTACCATATGCTTCAGCTGTTGGTAGCATTATGTATGCTCAGGTCTGTACCAGACCCGACGTTTCATATGTTGTTGGAGTATTAGGAAGATATCAGAGTAACCCAGGAATCGATCATTGGAAGGCTGCGAAGAAAGTGTTGAGGTAACTTAAAGGTACTAAGGATTACATGCTTATGTATAGACGGACAAATAGTCTTGAAGTGGTAGGCTACTCCGATTCTGACTTTGGAGGCTGCAATGATTCGCGTAAATCCATATCAGGATACGTGTTCATGCTAGCTGATGGGTCAATATCCTGGAGCAGTGCCAAGCAGACCTTGACGGCCACTTCTACAATGGAGGCTGAGTTCGTTTCTTGTTTTGAGGCTACCTCACATGGTGTATGGCCGAAAGGCTTCATTTCTGGGCTAAGAGTTGTTGAATCTATTAGCCGACCAATAAGAATGTATTGTGACAATTCAGCTGCTGTCTTTATGGCTAAGAATAATAAGAGTGGAAGTCGAAGTAAACACATCGACATAAAGTATCTAGCCGTAAAAGAACGTGTGCATGAAAAGAAAGTGATCATTGAACACATTAGCACTGAATTGATGATAGTTGATCCCTTGACTAAAGGCATGAACATTAAAGGATTCAAGGATCATGTAGTAAGGATGGGACTTGGTCCTATTATGTAATACATTTTTTATGTTCTTTATGTTTTCTGAAGCTTTCATTTAGTTGGATTATTTCTCATTTGGAATTATGTACGTACTTACTTTAGTTATTTTGTTGAGAAATATCATTATAGTTTGACCTAGAGTAAACATATGGTTTACTCATTAAGTTAAGTATTAGTGGTGAAAGACTAAGTATATTATGATACATGGAAGATTAATTCTTGCTCTTAACGAGGATTAATCGCCATGATCCGTATATGGAGTCTTTCGTGAAATGGATCAAGTTGGAGAATGTTAGGCATTTTTCCATATGGGCTAAAATAAAGGAAAAAAGGATATGTGATCCATTAGCCCCACTACTCTCTCTCACCTTTAAAAAAACCACCCACTATATATCTATCGGGTAACTACTCTATGATGGATAGGGTTAGAATATAGAAAGATAGAAAAATTGGACAGAAGGTCATCAAAACCATTCTCATCAGGAATACACCATCTAAAAGTGAGAAGGAGGATTTGGAACCAAAGTTCACATCAATTCAGAAATTAGGGCAAGCTTCAAAGGATTAAGATTACAAGCAATGGCTGGAGGTATTTATAATCAATTTTTTTTTATTGCTTCCGCTTTTAATTTTGTATGTTCATATTGTGATATAATATACATATAGGTTTCACACACGGAGGATATATAGACAGAATTTAAACTCAGATAGAACAGTGGGGATTTAACCGAATAAAGATGATTAGCTATGACATGTGAGCAGAAAGGAGTTTAAACTTTAAACACCAAGTCAATTGAAAAGAAACTCAAGAATGGCGATCAGAACTTAATTAAACCAACTTGGGAGGAAAGCTACAACTGGTAGCAGAAAATAACAGAAATTCAATTGTCAGAAATACAATAACCAAGTCCCAGTGAAGTGAAATACAAAGCTATGATTGTAGAAGAATGTACAGGACAGATAACTTAGCTACCAACTGCGATGTTGACTCGCAAAAGCAACGGAAATCTAACTTAGCTACCAACAACAATATTGTCTAACAAGAGGCAATATACTGCTCTGCCTTACATAACTGACCACTAATTCATCTGGAAACAAAGAGACTGAAACTGAAAAGCTAGCTGAAATGAGGTACAAGAACAATCCAGGAAAATCAGAGAAACTATAGGTTAAGATGAATATAGAGATTCCAGAAACGCGGGAACAAATTGCAGATAATATAGAAAGGATTAACATACTTGAGCCAATTAGTGACCTGTAGAAAACTATAGTTTAAAATTAGGAGTCTATAACCCGGAAATACTGGCTTGTTATCATATAATTTCAAATAACAGGAAAGAGAGCAGAAGTAACAGAGAGGGAATGAAGAAAGAATAAGTACAGTACAACCAAGCACAGACAAAAGTTCAGAAAAATGAGACAAGCCAGTAAATTACAGAAACTATGATTGAAATAAGATTGATACTTCTATTACAAAACAGGATATGTGAGAAGGTTAGTAACCAACTACACAACACAGAATCGGATAGCACTTAGAACAAGAAAAACTTATGAAATGAGAAAAGACAGAATATAAAAAACTAAAACTATGTAACTAATCCGTCAGCCATCAAATATTTTGCATATCAAGTAATTGTTGAGATAGAATAAGCAATAACAACAACATCTGCCCAAAATCTCATTCAAGCACATCAACAAAGCAACCCCTAATTAGTATTCATTTGCATATGTTAAATTGTTGTAATTAAAACACCCATATACAAAATGAAAAGAGAACAATCATATTTGAACAATCTATAACTACAATGAAAAAACAACACAAAATGTTAATGTATCAGTTGAAATGAGTCAGCCCTAATGCATTTATAAATGTTAAAAAGAAATTGAAAGCAACAAAATTGAAAGCATGTGATATGAAGAAGAAGGAAGACTCATACATCTCTGTTGTTGTTGTTGTTGTTGTTGTTGTTGTTGTTGTTGTTAACGATTGATACGAAGAAGAAGGGAGAGAAGAAGGCGCTGAAGAAGCCAGGATGGAGGCGCAAAAGAATCCAGGGAGAAATAAAGAAGAAGATCGATTAGTTTCTTCACCTGATTCACGCGAATATCAGCCATTGGATTTTAATAGTTTTTTCATCTGACGTCCAAGAGCTTATACCGGACATAACCGGTTAAATCGGGTAAAACCGGTTTTAATCCGTACCGGCCGATTTTACCGAAAAATACCGTTTCGTCGATTAGTTGTATTTCGTTTCGCTACCCGGCGGGTACCGACAAAACCGCCGAAATTTCGGCGGTCGGTACATACTACATAGCACCGGATATATTTAATTTTTCATAATAATATTGATATATAATATGTGTTATGTATTAAGTTCTATGAGAATTTTTATTTTAATGTGGCAAAGTTTCGATCTGTCTCATCTTATCATGACGTTATATGTACAATATTTTAAAAAATATATTTTAATATTTATATTTTTTTTTTTTAGTATATTTTTTTTATATGTATACTATATTTTATAGTATTTATTAGTATAAATATAATATTTATTTTAGTTTTGACAGGTAAGATGGGTGATCACTACCGTTTTAGTATCTGTGTTTTTGAACAATATTAAACGATATAAGTGGATGAGTATTGTTCACTTTTAACTAAACAAGGAATTTTGATCACTGTTCAATGTGGAAACGTAATTGAATTAGTCCTTTTTAAAGCAGATTTTTCTTACCTCAACCGTGGGAAGCAGTATATTATGAAAAAATCTCGAGATAAATCTTAACTACACTACTAAAAATACAAGGTCAAATAATTACGACATTTATAGAGGCTTGAACTCTCTGTTATGGAGGCCTTTTCGAAGGTCATGGATCATCTTTGGTTAACGTAAATTCTTTAGAGTCGGCTAATTTCTTAATCTAATAGTATTATCTTATGGGATAGGACACATGGTGGTTGTGGTGGTTGTCGTTTCAGTAAGTTTTGATAAAGGTTTTATTGTTGTAGATACTCCATTAATTATAATCATAATAATTTATATTATTATAATGTTGTGGTGCTTGTTACTGGTAATTTGGAAGTTCTAGTTTGAATAAATTTACCAAAATAAATAAATTACGACATTCACGGCAACCTAAATCAAACTGAATTTTACCGGAGAAATTTTATTGGATTTTTCAATACTGGGTAGAAGCATTGTAACAGCAAGAAAAAAAAATCAACTTTTTCTTAAATTAAATTTTGGTTGTACGAAATAAAGATCAACTCGCTACAGTGAGTTACAGACTTGGTGAATTGAGTCAAGTGAGTCTACTCATTTCCCTGAATGATCAAGGTGGTGAGACAGTAACATCGACTACATAATGAAATCAGGTGAATATTAGAAAGCAAGGAGCCAAGGACTAAATATATAGAAATCTCGTAAGAGTAATATATACCCATATCATCGATTGACTCATCAAAGTACGAAACTTCATAAATCAACAAGTCTTCTCAGCAGTAGTACCAAGTTCTAATGGTATTTTCCTATTGCGATTATTTTTTTGTCAAAAGATTTTTTTTATTACTTTTATCGTTTATAAAAGAATATTATTATTATTTTCTTATTTTACCCTAAAAATATGTTAATAATATTTTTTAAAATAAAATAAATTAAAAATAATAATAATATTTTTTTAAAAAAGGAAAGAATATAATATGACAAAATTATGATAAGAGAGACATATGATAAACATAGAAAATACAAATGCAACAATTAAGATTTCAAAAATGATTAACAAACTGACCCAAAAACATTTAAAAAAACAACCCTCACATAAATGTGGGCCCCACTGCTAATCCACGTGAATGGGGTGGAACATACCGGAACCCATACCAAAAATATGTGAAAATCGTTTTTTTTATTATTCTTATTGATGTTTGTCTAGAATGACTGTTAAGATTTATCAGGCCAGCTTCCAGCTTCGACTGACTTGTTATATCCCATGCATTGAGGCTGCCCAGAGCTCCAAGCACGCATTGTTATACCATTAGTTCAACCTGTTCAATTAATTTCAATAACAAATACCATTAGTACGAGATAGTCTACTATTTAAATAAAAAAAAATATAAGTACAAATAAAATAATAATAATAATAATAAATCGAGTGTTTGATCGTTTGACGGACTTTGAGGGAGTACCGGAGTAATAATTATGTTATGATCGCAGTCAGAAGATACACACCAAACTTACAATACAGACATTGATATTGTATGCTTCAATCTCTACGTTGGTCTGCTCTTCACGTTTCTATAATAAACTGTCGATGAGACAATATATCGTCCACTGAGGTTAATAAACTATCATTGTTAATTTTTATTGAATATATTATGTTAAAAAGACAAATTGATAAATATTAATTAAAACTAGTAAAATAATTAAATTAAAATAGAGAACTATGACTTTAGCTTCTACCTTTACGAAGCATATTAGAGTATTAAAATCATTTTCTATAAAAAATATTGTCTCAAGACGATTTAGGACTAATTATGTGTTGGAAGATAAAATGATATAACCATCATATTGAAGTTCTCAAAGCACTAACAGTTTATCGATAAAATGGGTCTATTGCCCAAAAAACCTTTTAAAATATGATTAAAATGGACGTGTAAAATATTACTCTGGGTGAAATGGACGGAAATAAGTTTTCAAAAAAACTGACTATAATACCTTTTAGGATATATACTCCAAAATTCAGTTTCACCCCTACCCCATAAAACCAGTTTCTCCCATTTTTTCCAGAAACTTCTTCCACCTTCTCTTCTTCCGTCTTTTCCACCTCCTTCCGGGAGAAATTTCTCCTACCTTATCTTCTCCCATCTTCTCCACCTTTTCTTCTCCAGAAATTTCTCCCAAGAAACTCCTCCCACCCTCTGCACCATGATAACATCATTTTGCTCCTAGCGGGTCATATTACGGTTATAATATTTCAAGTGAGCCGCAAGATCCTTTGTTCCATCGTAGCAGTCAAAAATGGGGAGATTGCATTTGTGCGGGATAGATGCAAACGCAAGGTGCGGTGTCAATGGTGTTCTACTGGCTTCTTTTTAACACTTCCTCAAATCATCCCCCCTCTTGTTTGTTTTTCAAGGTTTTTGTTTCTTCTCTCTCCAAATCCTCAAAATATTTGTTCCACCTGTTGTTTTGCGATTCCGAGTCATCGAAATCTAGTTTATCGGGCTCACACTGCTGATTAAACTTGTTTTGTTTTGAATGATAATATGTATCATTTGCGAGTTCAACTGTCATCATTTTTGATCTTTATTATCCTTGTTTTACTTTTTGCAGATCTTTCTGAACTTACTTCCTGCTCCTATAACCTGGTAACAAACGTTTCCGCATCCTGTTGGGCTTTATGTCTAAGCATATGATTCTTGGGTCAGAAGAGCAATTGTTTCTGCATAAGTTTTTTGAGCCTTATGCATTTTATTCAATTCTTCAAATAATTGATTTATAGGATCGATTCTATTTTGTGATGTTTCTTCATGTGGTTGGGTGATTGATTGGTTTACTGGGACATTTTCCCGAGCATCCAATGGTTGTGGTCCTTTGAACTCTTCTATTATTTCTCTTTTTAGAAGATTCTCTATTTTTTGATTTCCCAAAAATTTTATATTGACATCTTGTTCTGGTACGGTTTTGTCTGCGATTGTCTCCATTTGTTTAATTTCTTTTGGAATATGATAATGTCTTATTTTCTCAATCTAGTGTTGTTGTAGAAATTTCTTTGTTGATGTTCTAATAAAAGTTTAGAGAATGAGATATGTGCTTCATAGAATTTTATCATCCGCAATATATATAGAATAATTTGATTGGTAGAAAAAAATCTAGCTTTAATTAAAATTTGACATGTCATATAAATGCTAGACAAATTTCCAAATTAAATCAGGTTTCATAGGTTCATCAAATCATTTTCTTGCAAATAAGTCAAAAGCAAGTTCGGAAATTCAGTTCAAAACTCATTTTACTGTTTTGACGAAAATCAAAACTTGGTAGCTGTAATACAATTTTAATTTATACAATCAACTAAATTAGAGACATATAAATTTAATGGTTTCAAGCCAAATTCTTTTTGCGAAATCGTTAAAAACATAATTTTTTTATGGAAGTTCATGAGCAAAGTTTTCAAACCCATGGTTGAAATCAATTAAAAAATTGGCAGAATTTAAAATATATGCAGAATTTGGAGAGAAACTATATGTAGAATTTGAAATATCATTTTAAAATATCAATTAAAATCATAGTATATGTAGGAAAAAGGATTTTCTGAGATAACAAGATTCAAGATTTTAAGGATGAAGATTTGGACATGTAGAATAAATTCTTTACTACCTCCCTGTTTCTAGCGTCAAATTGTGATTACCAAAAATCTAATCTTTGGATCATAACCATATGAGTCAGAAACATAGCTAGATCAAATCAAATATAATGAAAACAAAACATGTTATCAATCAAAACAAGAAATTAAAACATGAAAAAGGGAACAAAGCCATCTTGGTCTTCTGTTGGTCGAAATTTTCTCCACTAATCTCTTGTTGGTCTATATTTAGTGAAAAAGGGGACAAATTTTTCCCAATTGTTATAAATTTTGTCAACCGAATTCATATTGGTCTAAATATTCCCTTGCGGGGTCAAAAGATCTAAAATTCGAGCTTGTTTCAGCTTTTAACCAGAGCCAAGGAAATTTTCCTAAAATTATATACTAATAACATATATAGTAATTCATAGAGATCATTTGAAACTTGCGCCGAGCCTCGTCTCAACCTCGGTCTAGCTGCTCAGGTTGGCTCGGTCGATTCAGTTTGAGTCTTTTAACCAATCTTCTAATGCATAAAACACGATTTGCCTATCCACCTGGCTTGGAAATTGGCCAATATACATGTGCCCACTGGAATTGCTCTTACTTTTCATCTTTGATATCAACAAAAACTAAAAATGGGAGTAACTTTTTTATGCATGTTGTTTCTTCGTGCCTGTGTAATAGAGAGATGGTCAGTATCGGATCAATGATCAAACAACTCCAATCATACAAAGTTCCCTCATGTACAAAATCTCATATTACATATATGTTTTCTAGTCTTCAATCCTGGATTTCACCTCTGAATTCATATCTAAGATTTCACAGTTTGTTTCCTCATGAATGCGAGAAGAAATGGTGGGTCCGTGCAGCCCTAGTTAGGTTGGTGAGTTTGGACGGGCCGACTCAAACTCGATAAGGATTAAGATTTATGAGTTTTAGGATAACTCTTAATTATTCCGAAAATAACTTACTTGGACTTGTTCCAGGAAATCCTAATTTTATAGGATAACTAACGTATAACCAATATAAAATACACAATATTTCTTTTAATATTTCCCGAGTCTCTAAAAAAAAAATTTGTGTGAGAAGCTTAGGTTGTTTGATAATGAAAACCCTGATGATGAGTTCTTCTTCTTCTCCACTCCTTCTTCCGAATAGTAAGAACAGAGCATTTTCATCTTCAAGATTAGCTCTTCTATCGACTAAAAATAAACCTGAGTTTGTTAATTTTCATCAGAAACGTAATTGCACACTACAAGAAAAATGGATTTAAACGACCGAAATCTTAGCAAGAGCTTGGAATTTTAGTCGCTTTAATAGTTTAAGCATCTAAAATTGCAACTGCTAGAAATTTAGACGGCTATAAACCTGTGTCCACTATTATTTAACAACGAAAAAATATATTTAATCGCTATATCATTTGATCAAGTAATTTATAGCAGCTAAGAAAATGATCATGTAGCTATTTACTTTGAGGCACAGACTCGTAGCAAAAAAATAATAATTAGTTGCTCTAAATGTTAGCAAGAGCCCAAAATTTTAGTCTCATTAATAGTTTAAGCAACAAAACTTGCAACTGCCAAATAGTGGCTGCTTTAAATCTGTGTCAACTAATTTTTAGCGATAGCCAGATGTGTTTGGTCGCTATATCGTTTTTCCAAGTAATCTATATAGCATCTAAAAAAGTGCTCATGTAGCTCTTTACTTTGAGGCACATACTCGTAGCAAAATAAAATTAAATGGTTGCTCTAAATGTTAGCAAGAGCCCAATATTTTAGTCGCTTTAAGGGTTTAAGCTACAAAACTTGCAACTGCCAAATAGTTGGGCTGCTTTAAAGTTGTGTCAACTAATTTTTAGCCATGGACAGATGTGTTTGATCGCTATATCCTTTTTTCAAGTAATCTATATAGCATCTAAAAAATTCTCATGTAGCTCTTTACTTTGAGGCAAATACTCGTAGCAACCAAAAAATAAATTACTTTGTAAAACCTCTCCTAGTAACTAAGTTTAAGCCGCCACCACCATTTCAAAAGAGAAGTCAGTTTTTGAAGTAGACATTTGAGAACTTAGTATTAATCCAATAATCTTATTAGGATTTGTTTAATGGAAACATGAAAACTTGTTCAAATCATTGTTTTAATTCACTATGAGCAAATGTTTGGATGCACAAATTGAAATTTTTTTTTGTTTAACATGAGTCGACTAGATTGACTATAATTTGGTTATAACTTTTTTGTTTCAGTGTGTTTATCCGTTCTATTTTATCAGTTCCATTTTATCTTTTAATACAACTTTTTTCGAAGTTTTGTTCCCTGGACGTAACCCATGAATGACTTCTATAAATTGAACACTGACGGCTCTTGTATGGATAGTTATGCAGGAATTAAAGGAGGTCATTCGTGAATCGTGATCTTAATTCAGACTGCTCTTATATGGAGCATAATCATAATTTGCACCCCTGCTGTTCGTTGACGTTTATGCAGTCACTTGAAATTGAGGATTTCAAAATGCTCGAAAATAGGATCAAACGTAGACAAATACATAGCTCTTTGATCGGGTTTTTTTATAAGGTCATTTTTGTTACTGCTCCGTCATTCATTAGCTATGTATCTCTGTTCGAGTTTAAAGTTGAAACAATATCAGGTAATAGAGAAAAAACTTCAATTGACCAAGATAAATAAAAATGCTATCAACCAGGTCATATCCTTTGTTTGTTTAAACCAGATCAATACTCAAAACTAGACAAAATATGCATACATTGGAAAGTGCCCTGCTCCTTCTCAGACGTCATGTAGTGATACTGATACACTAGTAAGACAACATATTCCCTACAATTTGGTGTGCAGCAGCTCAGCTCAAAACAGAATTACAGCCAAAATCAATGATCAAATCTTGATCTCCCAATGACCAAAACAATTCAGAATTCATTGTATGTCATAATTACATCTTTGAACGAGTGTTTCATCTTTAATGTTAAACTCGTTTGTTATCGATTTATTCTCAAAAATTTAATCTTTGTAATTTATAAGAATAATCCTCAGTTCGTTGTAGGTCTAAATGAACAATTCGTGATTTCCTTACATAACATCATTCAAGAATTGTCGTAATCTTAATATATACAACTATAATTTTCGACCACCTTGCCAAATTTTGAATGAATCTGATGGATAACAAGCAAAAATAAGTGACGTCAAGTAATTTCAGGTTAAATAGGGTGATGTCCGGTAAATTTGATGGATATCATTGAAAATTGGTCGGGTGAACCCTAAAATTTATTGTGCAACAAATAAAATTATGGCATCAACATCGAAGGATATTATGTGAAATTGACTGACATAAGGTAAGATTGACGGATAACAAGCGAAATTAAGTGAACAGGATGGAAATTCGATTTGAATTAACCGGAAACTATATAAACCCATGGAATCCAGGAAAAATCGATTAAGTGAAAATGGAAATTTGACTTGAATTAATAGGTAAGCATATAATTTAACTAATGGAATTCACAAAACTTGAGTTAGATCGAGCGATATTAGATAAAGTTAATATACCACATGTGAAATTGACTAAGCTCGATAACATTCGGTTAAAATGGTATATAATATGAGAAACGAGGAATCCCCACCGGATCTCTAAATATATCACTTCTTGTCATATTATGCTTCAGAATAAGTCAGTATCTTGAATTCCAAGCACACATGCAATACGAAAAATCCCCACTGGATCTCTAAAAAAATGAATGAGTTTGATTGAGATTGAATAAAATTCAATGAAACTGAATGAATCGAGTGAAATTGATGAAAATTGATATAATTTGAGTAAGATCGATCAAAATTGAATGTATTCTAGTTAGTTCGATAAAAAATTGATTGACCTCGTCCGATTCCATATAATATTCATCAGTCTCGCTCGATATTGCTGAATCTTATTTAGTATCCTTTAATCTAACTTGATTTTAGTTAAATGCACTAAATTTCGCTTAGTGTGTTCACTTGTGTCACACAATTTCACTTCAAATTAGTCAGTATCGTTCAATTTTGCTCTTTATTTTTCAATATTATTTAATTTCACTCAAATTGTTTCGATCTCATCTAGTTTTATCATTTGTGTATTAACATGTTTAAATTTTGGGTAAATGGTCTTTATTGCTTTGAGGGGTTCACGAAGAACCCAAATTGGGCAAATAGAAGTTGAATTGTAATGAAATTAGAGGAATTTATGTTCAATTTATACTCAGGATTAAGAAAATACACAAAAATTGAACTAATTCGAGTGAAAGTGGGGAAATTGACTTTTTCATTCAACTATTAGGTATAATTGACCGACAACAAGCGAAATTAAGTGAAATCGATGGAATTTCGATTTGAGTTAAACTGGATAAATCGATTGAATCCTATAAAAATTGAGTAAGGTCGACCGACGTTGGGTGAAATTGTTATGGAATTCACATAACTTGAGTGAGATCGAGCGATATTAGATAAAATTAATATATCACGAGTCAAATTGACTAAGCTCGATAAACATTCGGTTAAAATGGTAGATAATATGAGAAATTGATAAGTATATCCCATCAATACGAGGAATCCCCACCGGATTTCTAAATATATCATTTTTTTTTAATTTTTGTAATTCGAAAGTTGATAAATAAACCGAATACACGAGTTCGATTTAACATGGCAATCTTGACTTTTTAGACCTATAAGCCTCCGCTCTTTAATGTTCACATAACGAGAAATGTTTGATGCATACCCGTCCGAAACCTTAATTTCCTTCAAAAGTCTACAAAATGAATCCTTCTCAGTGTTCGACATCACATATAAGGCGTTTGGCAACCTATACTTATCCCCTATTCTTGTCTAGTGGAAAGTCAATAACAATTATCGAATTCATTTCTTATTTTTCTGATTCATTCTTACATATTGAAAATCAGCATTTATATATAATCGAAGGTCGATAAAAATATCCTCAATCCTTATAATTTTTACTATTCTTTGGATTTTTTTCATATTGAAGGTTGATAAATAAACCTAACGCACGAGTTCGTTTTAACACAAGATTGATAGGTTACGGGTAGAATTGACTAAGATCGATGGATATTCGGTTAAAATGATGGATAACTGGAGAAACCGATGGAGTCCGAGAAAAATTGAGTGAGGTCGACCGATATTGGATAAGATTGACGGATAACAAACGAAATTACGTGAAGTTGATGGAAATTCGGTTTGAACTGATAGGTAACCATATAAACCCAAGAAATGTATGAGAAATCTAGTGAGATAGAACGATATTGGATAAGATTGATAAATAACAGGTGAATAGGCTCAGGTGATTTACACAAGTCGATTGTGCACGAATTCCAAAGTAAATAGCTAAAAGCAGGAGCGGAAGAGTCTTTATCACCGTGTTTTCTCCCTTTCGTGTCTCACTTCAACAACTCGGACAGTTAAAATCAGTCGTCCCGATTGGAAGCAATAAGAGTAGTCCGCTCGTCCCTTCGTGACCTCGCTAGCTTCAACAACGAATACGAAGAGTCAAAAGACTCGAGCCTATTGGCTATACTCTCATTCTTTCAGATTGTGTCAGTCTCTCACTACCCAAACCCAAAGACTTTAGCCTGTGTTCCGTGGCTCGGCTATAAGATGATGGGATCTCTCTTGCAAGCGTGCTTCCTTTACTCTAAAAATTGAATTGGATTGGTTTTAAAAAAAATTGTGCAAATTCGGGAATTATGTTTAACCGAAAGTCGATAAAAATTCTCGAATTCATTTCTCATTATATAGATTCATCTTAATTATCATAAATTTTTTGTATTGATTCTAAAATATTATCAATAAGTAGATTCTCAAAATAATAGTTGCAAATCAGAAGCATAAAATATCAAGAGACCTAGACTAAGCATAAACCATCAACTGAAATCATAACTACTTAATAAAAATCATATATCAATTTTATTCAATGAAAATAATCATAAAAGAAATTGTAAAATTAATTTAATAATAAGTTACAACTTTATTATTAAAAATATAATTTCCTCCATTTTTTCAGGGGTTTAACTCCTCAAGATGAAAATACTCTTAATAGATAAAAACATGAAAGGAAAGTATTTACCAAGAAGAATTATATATTTATTTTAGCAAAAAAAAAACATATTCTTTTGTGCACTTGCCTTAATCCGTATGAAGTGCTCAAATCAAATCTCTGTCGTCCAAAAAAATTCATAATCCATATGACTTAGCCTTATCACCGTCCAAAACTTTTCATATAAGCTTATTTAATTTCTTTCACTTCACTTTGCTAAACCTAGTTTCATTTTTCCGCCTCTACCTCTTTTTCCGCCTCCATCTATCCCGTTCTTCCTTTTCTCTCTGGTTTAACCTACTCTAAATGAGATACAAAGTCAGAGATGGGTTTTGTTTTCACCTTCTATTTTGATTCTGGTCTTGAGTTTTGTATCAGTATCAATTACTAATCTGTGACTCTATAATTGCAGGTCAGTGATAAGATGGATCCAAATAACCTAGTGAAGCTCATTTGAGATCTTGAACCCCCAGAACAAACCCTGAAGAATTACAGTTATTGTAAGGATGGGAGCTGAAAAAATGAGAGCCAAATTGCCTCACTTAATTAATGTTATTTCTAGTAGAAAAATAATTAATTTTTGGATTTATTATTTAGGGTAATTTTAAAAAATTCTAGAAGTTTATTTTAAGAGTTTTAATAAGTTAAAAAAACTGTTTAAAGGTAGTAGATATCCTGGGAAATAAGTTTATAGGTTTTTGATAAGTTTAGGTTTGTTTAGTAGGAGTTATCTATATAAGGAGCTCCAAAAACGAAAATTAGGGGAGTTTTTTGATTAATTAAAATTATTTTATTTTCATTAAACTTGTTGAATTTATTGATTTTAATTTTTATTCATATTTGGGTTGACCCCGAAGTCTGAATACTAATCTCATATCTATAGTCGTTATTCGTAGTGAATTAACGAAGTCTAGATAACCCCTAGATTTTAGGATATCTCTTTGAAGATCAACTAATTTCTATCGATTTCTACCAATTCTACCGGTTACTTTTCAATAATTCTATTCCGCTGCGATTATTATCATATTTTAATGCTTTTGATCTGCATCAGTTGGTTACCAGAGCAAAGTTTGATTCTAGGGTTAATAAGATGTTACTAAGACGAGTATGCATGATTAATAAATTGTCACCAAGACGAGATCCGAGAAGATGTGAATATCTGATCAAATCAAAGAAGGAGATTCTGCATAAAATGTTATTTGAAGAAGTCACTAAAATCTCGATATAAACCATGCACGCTTATAGGAGAAAATAATAGTGTAGATAACGACGTTGCAGACTTGTTTTGTCGTCATGATAATGATGCACAAAATCAAGTTATTATTGAGAGATATAAAACTCCGATCTTTGATAAATATCCCGATGATGAGGAGGATATGAAAATTTTTTCTCAAAAAGGCAAAAAAATCATATTTCTGACAAAGAAAAATAGCCCAAAAAGTTTCACATGATTTAATGGAGTTTCATGGTGAGTCATCTAATCCTGATAAACTTAATTATTTAGAAATTCTTGATATTGCACTAGTACAAATTTGGTCCTATGTGACAGTTAAAAACTGCCACCAAAAAATTTATGTGACAGTTTTGAAAAATAATTGCACTGTCATTAAAGCCTCTATTACGAAAGGGTCTATAAAAAACTGTTATAGAATCATGACTATAATTATCAGTTTTTTCATAAACCTGTCGTTGTTGACAACATACAATAACATTTTCTAAATAAAATTTTCATTGATAACTTAATTTCTTTTACTAAGGTGACAGTTTCTCCATGAAAACTGTCATTAAAAACTTAACTTCTTAGACTAAGATGACAGTTTTTTAATAAACCTTCCATTATTGACAAATTACTGTAACATTTTTTTAAGAAAACTGTCATTAAAAACTTAATTTCTTAGACTAAGATGACAGTTTCTTCATAAACCTCTCATTATTGACAAATTACTGTAACACATTTCTTTATAAACCTGTCATTGTTGGAAAATATCAGTTACATTTTCTAATAAAACTATCATAAAACAGTCAACTTTGTAGAAGGCTAATTTGGAGCCAGCTAGTTCATGATACAATTGGCGGTGACATGCTCAGTCATATATTAATTAATATCGATATAATTCTGGAAAGATAATTTAACTTTTATTAAAATTGTCATTAGATTACTCAATAAACTGTTTAACAGATAGCTAGTACGGAACTAGTAAGTTCAAACAAAATAAGTTAACTAGAAGTGAATGTACTACATAATTCAAAAGACTTGATATGAAAGTAATCTTAGTACTAACTAAAAAAAAATTAACAGTGAAGTTGGAAACCACATCCATTTTCCGAAGTGTTGATCGAAATATACTCCTATCAAGAATAAGTACAATAACACAAACAAAAACAGATAAATCTGTAGTCAATACATGTACTTAGCCAGGTCTAATTTCATTACATATACTTAACAACACAAACAAAGAAATTCATAATTTTCTTCTTACACCTTCAGGGAAAACTGTTGATAAATAGACCGTGTCAGGTTTTGGTTACTAACACTGTTCTCATACGCGGTCCATAGATTTAAAAAAAAAACTTGAAAATACATTCTTATATTGGATCCCAAGAAGTTGAAATATAATATGTATACTTACTATTTATGTAGATAATTTTTCCGTAAATTAGGATCCATCTTATGCAATCAAATGCTTCAATGGTAAACAAAGAGTGTGGTACCTAGATTGTAGATCTGTAGTCACTAGTCAGATACTTATCAAAACAGGAACAATTGCTGCAAACTAATGGGTCTAACATGAGGTGTAAGCGTAAGATTGAGACATGGACAATTGCTGCAAACTAATGGCTCTAACATGAGGATCAGAAACCGGGTACCCATTGACAGCCCTACTTATCACAGCATATATATGCTAATACTATACAGGTTCTAAAGCGTGTAAGGTTTCTTTGACACCATGAAAACAATTATACAAAATTAAAGAAGATAAAGCACTATACAAACTTTTGTCTCTAGCCAATCCTTAAATGTTCGTTTATGCTTTTTCAACAGCCATTCTTCGGATTTTTTCGGAGACTCTTCCCTCAAATGCCCCTTGTGCATCTTGAAATATGAATCAGAAAATATCTATCTAGTAACCCATATATTTCAAATACAGTATAACAAAGTCGAATCGTATAGTTCTTATATTTCCTATCTAGGGATAAAATCATATACCAATTTGGACACATGTTACCAAAAGAAATCGAAGTAGAAACATCAAACTCAGCACCACCAGAATCTTACTCTCCTGTATCCTTGTTAAGAAAACAACAAAGAAATATTGTTATCAATTCGACAAATCAGCAGGGTAAAAAGACAACGATTCAAGACAAGAAACTTAAAAAGAAACCATAAGTTAGAGCAACACAAAAGTATAAAAGAAATCACTGATGTGATTTGGAATTACCCAATATAATAACCGCAATCGCACGGCGTCTAACTAGTAGACAACGGCAAGTACGGGTCGAACCCACAGAGAGCGGGGAAATAATGCAATTAATATCTCTAATAAACTAACCAAGAGGAATATTTTTGTGATTTTTAGATTGATAAATAAAATAATAAACTAACTAAACTAATAAAATGTGACCGAGTAGAGAGAGTCGGTAACCAGGGTTTTTCAGTATCCAACACTATTTAATTCAAGAATATTTAGAGTCGCAAATATCGCTGGAACGCCCTAAACATGATGCATCAAAAAGCCCTAGTCTCAAGCATACACCATAAAATTGCGCTAGCGAGAAAATTGTACGAAACTAATTAAAGGTCTACAAATAATACTTGGTTATTCTAAGTATACCCCATCAAAAGATTTAACCTAAGCATGGAATATCAAATAAGTAGACAAATATATTTTTAGAATAACAACTGTATACCAGAAACATGGAACATCAAAACCAAAGGCCAAGCATGCACCATAAACGACAATACAATTGTTTAAAGTCATGAATTTAATCTATTTAAATCATAATGGTCTGTATCAAATATTTAATTCAATTGATCTAAAACTGTATGTGGTTTTAACATTAAACCCTGGTTACAAATTAATTTAGAACATGGAGAAGGGTTTCTCAAAACCCATAAAAATAAATAGAAGAGAAGAAAGAATTAACCCGTAGTCACCGTCATCACCCGGCAAAAATCGTCTTCCTCTTTCGCCCTCCAACAAAGCGATACAGGAAGAAAAGTCTCAATTATTCAGGGGACAGAGTCTCTCTCTGAAATCCACCGTGAACTCCTGTACACCAATTCCGAACCTCCTCACTATTCTTTTCATGCTTCGTTTTTATAGGATCAAAAGAAAACCTAATCCTAGTTACCTACGCCTGCCACCGTACAGCCTCTTCAAAACCCAACAGCCTGACCACTCCATTCTTCAGGTGAGCCATATCACTTTTAGCCAAAGTCTCCTGTTTTCGGTTTCTATGCCTAGCCTAGTAGAAACTAGCCTTTCTTCACATCTCTTCTTAGCTAGCTATCTTGTCCCCCACTAGCCACACTACTTAGCCATCTCTCTTAACCTACACCGACCTAAACAACAGCCTAGGCTTAATTGGACTCACATCTGCCTTGACAGTAGCCACCTGCTCACGTCCTTTTCTTCCTCAATAGTCAACATCCTAGGCACTAATCCAAAAGACGAACTTTAGCCCACTTCCAACAAAAGAGTACAACTGCACCATCTCTCTACATACTTTCCACTCTCTCTTCTAACCTCCCTTCATAGCCTCTAGTTTGATTCAAAAGAAAACCTGACGCAGCCAACACCTATTCTTCTTAGCTACTCATGTTGCATTCAGGTGTGATATACTACACCTACTTGCTAGCCAACTCCCTTCGCGAGCACAGCGCCTGCAGTCACTGAACGCTTTCTGCACCTGCATCTGACTTCTCTGTTCCACAGTTAGCAAAGCAAACAAATACATGAATTTCATAGCAATTTAGACAGTGTAGCTAGATTTGTTTGTAACTTCAGTTTTTGTGTATACCACCTAATAAAACAATAAAATTATATTATTATATAAATTCAAGTACTAGAAAATATATATAAAGCAGTAAAATGTATCAATTAAGTGCTTATCACTCACTAAGTCAGCTACTGATAGGCTTTCCCAAAATGAATCCAAACTGCATAAGGAGAAACCGATACACAGTTAGTCCAACAGACATCCTGCAAAAACCAGAAAAACCTAGAAGTTCAAGTAGAAAACTAGAGCCCATTATGTCATTTCCAATTAGCCAGCTACGTGAATGCAATTCTAAAACCTGAAACAGAGAAAACAGAAATTGTGCAGATCAATTAACGGAAGGTAACAACAAACCAAATTAAAAACAAGGGCTAACAAATCCAGAACTTAAGGTAGAAGCTGACAACCCAAGCCTAGTCAGATCCCTGACAGAGAACATAAGAACCAAGTAATACAAGTTCCTACTTCCAAATTCAAATAGAAAAAAAGATAGCACTAGGTGGAAAAAACTAATAGCAATCGGGATACTGAAGGTGATAATGTTTCTCAAGATATATAGACAAAACGAGCCAAAACGTGAAAGTAGAAAAAACTAAAAATATGGAACAACACAAAAGGCCCACTCAGTTAGTCATTTGCTTCCCCAAGACGCATGAAGATGAGAGTCTTTGCCTGACCACCTAGGGAGCTCTGAAGCACTTGGGTTAATTTACTATTCCTGTAAGGTACGTGACCATTCTTCTGAGATGAAGCAAAGATAACGTCGCCAAGAGCAGAAAGTGATTTGTTTATATATTGTGCTTCCCTGAGTCTATCTCTGGTTACCTCCGAGCGATTAACTCTTTCACTTCCAGCAAGACCCACTAAATGAAGACTACCACGCAAATTAGCCTCTGTCTCCAAGTCCGTACCACGTACGTAAACCATAAGAACACTCTAGACACATAAAAATTATAAGAACAGCCAACGGTATGATGAAAATGCAAGAATATGTACAAGTAATGAACAACATGCCTTATGATCTACTAATTCTTTCATTGAGAGCAGTGGAACCTACAGCTCGGTTCGCTAACCCAATTTGCATCAACTCAAGGACATCAGACTAGAGTTAACAGGGTGCATGCGAGCGTCAGGGACAACTTACTCATTAGGATGTGAACTGGTCCATATCCCAAGTGTGTGCTCATTAAGGAAACAATCTAACAATATAATAAAAATTTGAAACATCTATCTGCAATACTTATCACAAAATATATGAAGGATATCTTTCCTGAGAACCTCCCGTTTGGAGCAAATCACGGACTTGTTCATTATAAATTTCAACCATTTGAACACCATCTTCATATAAGAAAGAGCTTCTTATCCTTTGGGATATTTGTAAAAGATCATTTAGTGCACGGTAATTGACGCCCCAGTCCTTCCGGGAGGATGCATCAGGCCCAGTCTGCGAAAACAAAATTCACCACTCAGATACGCTATAAATCAATGATATCGAGAATAATCTTGAACATGGAACATTAGAGAAAATTTCATATACCATTGTGTATGTCTTCCCTGACCCAGTTTGACCATAGGCAAAGATGCATACATTGTAACCATCAAGTACTGATCGTATTAACGGTTGTGTGTATAAAAAACTTCCTCTGTTAATAATGGACAAGTATAAGTCAATCTCACATAAAATTACCACATTAACCAAGTTGAATAAAAATATAAGGATCCACATCTTTGACCAACATAAGAACATGCTATTTTGTCTCCTTTCCCCATTTACAAACCCTTGGCTCCCCAATTACAAACTCAATAACAAGTTTGTGAAATGGAAACGCAGACAAAATAGCTAAACTAACAGAACATCAGAAACTCATTATGTTATCACTCTCACCGTTAACAAACATGTAAATAAAAACATCAATTTGAACCTTAACTATTTCAAAATATGATCTAATTCATATTTCGTATATGATGATCTAATTCATATGTCGTATATCAAATCACCCTAAATGTGATGTGAAATTGTTAAGGAAAAATTAGAATGTGATTTAGGAAAAGTTCATTACCTTGAGTAGTTTGTTGACCATAAACCTTGTTGAACTTGAAGGAGCGAAGACTATTTTTCCCCTGTTTGGAAGGATTTGCAACAACCAACTCTCCATTTTCACCAATTTATTCTGGTTGTGTATTTTTTGTTCTGTCCATATAAAAAGGGCCGTACACGACAATACACTCGAATATGTATGTTGAAAAGCAGAAACGAACAAGGATTTTCACTTTCCATGAGAGGCGAGTCTTATGTTGTTACTGACACGAAATTGAAGATACTTGACAGATTTATCCATTGAAGGATAAGAATACACTGGGGTACAAAATGTTTAGATCATAAAACAGCAGGAGTACCTGTTCTAGGTATTGCAACTCAAACTTAGGAAACCCCATTTCATACATAGCCTCCAGAAACCTTGAAACACTCTCCAAATGTGACTCAGAAGAGAAGTTTGAATTATCAACCTAAAGTGTACAATACATAAACGTGAGAATTTCATCTACTGTAACAAACTTACAACTCAATTTCTCATAGAACAATCCAAAAGAACTATATTTTGGGCGAGACTAACCCCATCAACAGATCCAGGACTCAGCCTATTCAAAATGCTACTAAAAACAACCCCATTAATCAGATATTTTCGGAGGTCCTCTTCAGAAGCTTCCAATGAGAGCCTTGAATCAGGGACCATATCATCTAACCACTCCACTAGTTCCACTAGTCGCTTAGCTGAGTAAGAAATCACCATTTTAATGTGTAAAAGTGCAAAGAAAAGAATGATATAGCTTAAGTAGTTTCCCTTACCTGCATTGGTTCTTATTGTTGGATCCCCATTAACAACATCTAAATATCGGGATTCAGAATTCATTACACTTTGGAAGAGGTAGCTATCATTTATTAACAAATTCGGAAAATAACTTTGCTGAAGAAAATATCAAGGCCCTTTATCCAAGACAAATATTCCACTCCATGTAGAATGAAGCATCAAAAAACTATTTGCTACATACATAACTCAACAAATGTAGCATTCCTGAAACACCCCTCTTGTCAGGATATCACCTCCGTCTGTAACAACAAACGACATATGAGTTTCAACAGATAAATAGAAGAAAAAAACCCAAAGAAAAGACGAAGTTCCTTCATTTAATAACCAGAAAACAATTAACTGGTGCAACAAGATATTTTAGGAGTAACAAATAAATATGCATAAGTGAACTTATCAATATGGTTATTAGTTGCAAAGCACCTATGATGGTGTATCAGTACAACTGTAAAAAAAACAATCATGTACCACATGTTTTTAGATAATCACTGATGTGATGCAAACGTAAGAGAGCGCCAATGAGCGTACATATCATATCAACATTGTGCCCAAGTTTGTTCACTAATGGGTCTACACAGAGTCTGATGTACTATTACCATATTGAAATCTAAGAGATAAAAGGACACCATCTTCAATACTAGCAATAAACATTATACAATGGGAGTAGTCACATTATGCCCATTACTCTCTCTAATCTCTAATTTTCAATACATGATGTGATTAAACAACTTTGCCGAGTTCTTATTACGAACAAGTCCGTCAAGTTTTCCTAAGATGTATCCTATAAAGAATTCAACTCTTAATCTACCCAAATCTTTGACTCAAGTATAAATGTCTAAAATAAATATACCTGCAGAGTGCAGAGATAGTCCTTGTCCACTGCCCTAAAATAAATAAGAATGTCTATTTCTTCCCTCCTTCAACAAACCCTTTAAACTTTAGATTACAGTTGAGACCGCGACAGACAACTGTAAAATTAATCACAGCAACAACAAAAAAAATCAAGTTAAATGCTTAAACCCTAAGACCTGAAGCATTTTCTATGTCCAACTGAGACATTGCCTCAATCCTTCAGAAATCAGAGCATACATGACAAATGGAACAAGAATTTTGACAACAACTAAACAAATTCTTCTAGAAATGGGCAACATCATACATCCTAAATTCTTAAATTTCTTTAATTTACAACAGAAATGAAGCTACACTAGCAAGGATATAAAAAAAGAACCCCAAAGTTTTCATAAAGATGCAACCTTTGTGACCCCAAAACCCAAAATTTTCTAACAAAATCCAACAAATGAATTACAAAATCACAAACTTTTTGGAATTGAAAAATGATATCCCCACAAAATGCAGATCGATTTTGTACTTAAAACCCAAGATGAGTTACCCCATTTATTGAAACCAGATCCATAAAAAAACTTCAAAAAAAAGCTAAACAAGAACTAACATTGTATAACATATACCTCAAACTTTAGATTGATCAAAATTAAGGTATTTTGAGTAAACAAAGTCGAATTTTGATGATAACCCAGAGATTTATGGCAACAAAAGAGGGATTAATTAGTTCTAATCTATTTAGAAAGATTAAAATCAAAAACCCTTTTTCCAACAACAAACCCTAGTATAAAAATCAGAAACCCTAACATTAAACAGATCTAAAACAAATTAAGGGTTTGATAAAATTACTTTTAACATATAAACCCTTTTCTCCACAGAAAATTAAAGCCATTATGTTGATGGCATCTTATATATATAAGGAAAATCTTTAAAAAGTATTGAGAAATTTTGAACCAGATTTCGGTGAAAATTTAGGGGCAAAGATGAAAAAAGAGGGGGAAATTTTGGAGCTCGATTTGTAGAATTTTCGGGAGAGAAAAGTTTCGGTTATTAAGACCTAATATTGAGGGAACGAATTTTGGGTGAGCGGGAGATTGAAAAAGAGGGGGAAATTTTGGAGCTCTATCTAATTTTTTTTTTGAAAGCTCGATCCAAATGAATTTTCAGGAGAGAATATTTCAATCATATTAAAAGAACTGTCATCTATAGCTATATGTTTTTATAACAGTTCCTATATAAAACAGTTGCAATAGCTTAAGAATAATAACAATTTATAACTGTTATTATACATCAATGTACACTAACATTATCTTATAAAAACAGTCATTGTATAGTTATTCAGTAACAATTAATAAACTGTCACGATTTTAAACCATTATTGGTGTGAGTTTTGGTAAGAAACTGTCGCTTATATCTCGCAGGTTATTCTTTTGTGACAGTTAATTCGTGAACTCTCATGATTTAGGACTTGAAACTGTCACCAAAGCCCAAATTTGTACCAGTGTTGATGAGTTGTCTTTGCCCGAGAGTAAGCTAGTTGTTGATTATTGTGATACACAAATTGTCACTCATATCTACCATAACAAGAGAGAATTTGTTGAATCAACTTATGAAGATCCGTTTTGGGCTTCCATCATACCTCATGCTTCTATACAATGCATAAATTATTTTTTTTACAACATCTGTTCATGTGTATGAAGATTGTTATCAACGAGTTACACATCCAGAACATGGTACCGGTAAGATTCGAGGAAAAATCTTCTCCAACACCGGTAGAATGATGGAGGGAGATTTATGGAAAATAAATATATTGTTTTATTATTATTATTTATATTTATTAATGTTATTTTTAGTAGAAAAATAATTAATTTTTCATCAGATTTATTATTGAAGATAATTTTGAAAGAGTCTAGAAGTTTATTTAAGAGTTTTATTAAGTTAGAAAAGTTGCCTAAATGTAGTAAATATCCTGGGAAACAAGTTTATAGGTTTTTGATAAGTTTAGGGTTTGTTTAGTAAGAGTTATCTATATAAGGAGCTCCAAAAACGAAAATTAGGGAAGTTTTTTGATTAATTAAAATTATTTTATTTTCATTAAACTTGTTGAGTTTATTGATTTTTATTTTTATTTATAGTTGGGTTTACCCCGAAGTCTGAATACTAATCTCATATTAATTTATAATCGTTATTCGTAGTGAATTAACGAAGTCTAGATAACCCCGTAGATTTTAGGATATCTCTTTGAAGATCAACTAATTTCTATCGATTTCTACCAATTCTACCGGCTACTTTTCAATAATTCTATTCCGCTGCGATTATTATCATATTTTAACATTTCCAATCTGCATCAAAGACCTTCCGTCAGTGTTCAACAACAGCAACAATGTCAAAAGAATAGCAGCCAAGAGAAAAAGTAACGCTAGTGACGTTGAAGTTGCAACTGAAGACAATAACAAATCTGAGGGAATATCAAAAGGTCAATCCACTTTCATAGTTATATATTTTTTGTTCTGCCTCCCTTGTTTTTAATACTTTGCTTTTGCTCCTATATCATATAGGCCATAACCCAGAATCACAAGAAGGAAGAACAAGTTGGTGCTGGTGATAAAATAGACTGCCAATCAACTAATGCAGAGTCGACATAAGTGCTTGATTTCGCTTCAATTCCGCCCAACCTTCCAACGATTCTCAAAGGCCTAGATTTTGATCTTAGACAATTTGGATGAACTTCAGAATAAAAGAAACAAAAGAAGTTTTTAATATAGGCAAGTGCAGTCTTCTGTCTGCCTGAAGCCTTTGTCTACTCCGACACTATCTGTTTCATCCCTCTTTTTTTCCCATTATTAAACACTATCGTTGGTAATTTTGTGAGGTACAGTATTAATGTCACAGACCATTTGGATTTTATATTTTTTGCGTCTCCTTTTCATAAAAGTTGAGTTATCTTTTTTATGTCTCCTTTTTTTCGTGTCTCCTTTTCGATCGATTCCTTAGCGCAAGGGCTATGGGTAGTGTGCTCTCCTTTAAAGTAAAGGAGCTTGATCAATTTAGAGTCTACTATGGGTAAAGAGAAGACACTCTTTCATCCAAAGTCTATCAACCACTCATTCAAGTGCTCGTCAGTCAATGTAGTTAACCTCGGATCTCGGTCTCGTCTCGGTCGAAACCTTGACACCTTGATAACAATATCTCGGGGAAATTATCGGTGAAATATCGGGAGTCCCAAATCTTATATCTAAATTTTATACATGTGAATGCCAAGAATTAATAAAACCACTAACAACCCACAAAATAAGAAGCTTTTCTTTCCATTTCCACACACAATTAGATCCTCCTCCTTGCATTAGCTCCTCCTTATCTTTTTTAATCTTACTGGTAATTGCTGTTTTAGAGTTAGAAGGTCTGCAAATTAAAGCCATACTTCTGACCAAAACGTGTTATTTGCCCGAAAGCTCTTAAATTTCTGTCCACATGATTATGTTCAATGTTTAATTTAGTTGATTAAAACTGAGAACTTAAATACAACATACCTAGAAATAGTGACAAAGGGAGGTGTCTCTTTTATTTTTGGTGTGGGAAAGGGGAAATCTACGCAGGAGTGTAAGAACTTTGGCAAAGTGTCTTAGTATTCCAGTTTTGGGCTAGGCTTGTTGCTAATTAAACTATAACTTCCTGTTCTGATTGACATTGATTATTGAAGTAATGCTATAAAGGTCTTTGTAAATGCTTTTATATGTCAGAAAATCAAAATGCTGGTACTGGAAATATATTTTTTCATTACAGGTGACTTCATACTAAATCACAATGACTACGAATAAGAGACATGAAAAAGTTACTTTCCGTCGATTAGGCTAAGAGACCAACATGTATACGTGTTGATCCTGTAACAATGGAAATCACTAAACAGAGATAAACTGTTAATGTTAGGAAATATATGAACATTCTAAAATTGATGTACACACTAGGACAGAGTCACCTGCTCAACATATTGTCCTTAACACAATAATTCTCGGGTACTCCTCAAGAATGAGAGATGCTATACCCCAACAGATACGTTGTGTTCAAGATAGAACTGCCCGTTATGATTTAAATTAGCACAACTCAAATCACCCTCATATGAACTTAACAGTAATTGAAGAAGAAAGAAATAAACAAGCAAGTGCGCAAGCAAAGCGAGAAGAGGGGGAAAAAGTCAGGATAGTAGCCTGCTCTGGAGTAAATTCAAATGGAGAAAAATGTTTTTTCTTTAGCCAAAACTGTTTAGCAGAGAATTAATTTGCATTAATTAAAATTGATTCGCATTGAATAAGATTAATTCCGTGCATTAATCACGGTAATTAAGTTTAAAACGTTTATAAGACGATAAGAAAATATTTTCTCATTAAAACAGTTTGATTATAGCCGGGTCATACGCCCCCAAAATTAAAACAAAATTTATTTCGTTATTAAATTCTTTAATGAGAACATTATGTTCAAAAAGGTAAGTCTTGGTTAGTTCGCAACCTTAGCTTCGGTCAATCCCGCAAAGCATTCCCGAAGGTATTCTCGCAAGCAATTCCCGAAGGCAAGCTTCGCACGGTACACACGCTACACAAGTCCGCAAGCCGTAAGCGTGCGTGCTTCGGTGCGAAGCACCGCACATATGTGAAAAGCATGTGTGAAATCAACTAGCCCATTGCCTTATTCCTCCCCCAACTACAAAAGCATCTAAACCCTAAGAGCCCTCCCTTAGTTGCAGATTTTGTGGTAATAAAGGGAGAACTCATCTCTAGTTTGTCCAATGTGGGACTAAACTAAAGGTTCTTCATTCACAAAATAGTGAAAATGATGTTTCCACCCAAATGAGCAAGTGTCTTTTAGCGACCCATTGGTCCTAAGTTCCATTCCTACCAAGACCAATAAATTCATTTCATTTCATTTGTAAATCATTTTCTCTAACAATCCCCCACATGAATGAAAACTCAAAAAAAAAATCAGAAAAACGGAAACGAGAAATACCTCTTAGGCAATATGTGTCCATAAGGTCTTGAACCTTTGCTTAGTGAGAAATTACCGGAACTACTTGATGGATTATGAACGCGATGTCTTGAACTGCCATCGTTTGGTGTAGTTCATCAATAACCTCCACCCGAGATATCTCTCTAGGTGTTGTTAAGTTCGTGCCATTGTGTCCGTTTTGTCCCTGGACGTATCCCGTTTCTCATAGCTCTAGAGAATCATCTCAGTTCTCATAGGAAGCGGCCCACTTCCTCATTCAGATATGTGAGTTCTATCAAGAGTGTTTACTGTTACACCCTATTTCAATCTTAAATTGAAACTATATAACTCATTAAGACTTAGTAAAAAGTCATCCTCATGCAGTCACACTATCACGTCTACACCATAGGGAAGGGACAGAGAATGAAATTCTCTGATAGTGTTTCCTTTAACCCACCACAAATTAGTTGTCTCATTCGAAACCTTGATTTTGGGATCTCTAGTCAGCAAGGTTGAGTGTCATTCATGGCAAGTTTATTTGATGAGCTTAAGCCCCATCCCCCTCGATGCATTACTGACTATCTCCTTAGACAAACCTTTCTTCAAAGGGTTCGCGATATTCTCTTTATACCTCACAAAGTCAACAGAAATAATGCCAGTTGAGATTAGTTGTTTTAGGGAATTGTGTCTTTTACGAATGTGTATAGACTTCCCATTATAGTTGCTGTTTTTAGCATTAGCTATTGCAGCTTGACTATCACAATGTATAGATATAGCTGGCACAGGCCTATGCCAAAGAGGAATGTCTTCTAAAAAGCATCTTATCCAAGCGGCTTCCACTCCTTCTTTATCTAACGCAATAAACTCTGATTCCATAGTGGATCGAGCTATACATGTATGTTTGGAACTCTTCCAATATACAGATCCATTAGCTAGAGTGAAAACGTATCCACTCGTAGACTTAGATTCTTCTGAGTCCGCTATCCAGTTTGCGTCACAATATCCTTCAAGGACCGCAGGGTATCTCTCATAATTTAAACAAAAGTTTAAAGTGTACTTTAAATACCTTAACACTCTAATAAGTGCATCCCAATGCTCTTGTCCCGGATTACATGTATACCTACTTAACCTACTCACAACATAGGCAATGTCTGGTCTCGTAAAGTTCATTAAATACATGTATACCTACTTAACCTATGACACGTGAATACTCAAGTTGCGGAACTCCATTACCCTTGTTCTTCTTGAGTCTACAACAGGGATCATATGGAGTACAAGAAGGTTTACTATCAAACTGTTTATATCTTCTAAGTACAAATTCAACATAATGAGATTGACTAAGACTATATCCATTAAACTCTCTTCTAATCTTCATCCCTAAGATTACATCAGCGTGGCCTAAGTTTTTCATGTCAAAGTTCTCATTTAGCATGTTCTTAGTGGAATTAATTATATTTATGGTTGTACCAAGTATAAGCATATCATCAACACAAGCATACAATTACACAGGCATCATTTACAAGTTTAGTATAAACACACTTGTCAAATTCATTGATTTTAAAACCACTAGAAATCATTACATGATCATTATTTTCATGCCATTGTTTAGGTGCTTGTTTCAAGTCATAAAAAGATTTTTTCAATTTACAAACTTTATTTTCACAACCCTTCACTACAAAGCCCTCAGGTTGGTCCATATATATTTCTTCATCTAATTCACCATTTAAAAAGTCTTTTTTTACATCCATTTGATGTATCTCTAAATTATGGATAGCAGCGATAGCAATTAACATCCTAATGGAAGTAATTCTCGTAACAGGTGAATAAGTGTCAAAGAAATCTACACCTTCTATTTTTTTTATATCCCTTAGCTACTAATATAGCTTTATATTTTCCACAGTTCCATCTACTTTACATTTTCTTTTGAAGATCCATTTACAACCTATGGGTTTACACCCTAGAGGTAAATCTACAATATCCCAAGTATCATTCTGTGGAATGGAATCCATTTCACTAATAGTGGATTATTTCCACCCTGGAGCTTCATAAGAAGTCATGGCTTCTCTAAAAATCCGTGGATCAGTCTCAGCTCAACAAGTTATGAAGTCTGGCCCAAAATATTTTTCAACTCTAAGTCTTTTGCCTCTTCTAGGCTCAAATTCAACTTCTTCTACAGGTAGAGTCTGACTAGTAGAAGGGATATCTAGGGGATCAACACATATCATGCGAGATTCATATTTCAAAGGAAAAACATTTTCAAAAAACACAACATTCCTAGATTCCATAATGGTGTTCACACCAATTTCTGATATTTCATAACTCACTACTATAAATCAATATGCAGTAGTGTATTCAGGATACCCTATGAAGACACAATCAACAGTTTTGGGTCTTATCTTGGTCCTCTTAGGTGGAGGGATAGAAACCTTATCCAAACACCCCCGCACTTTAAAGTATGCATAAGAAGGTTGCCTACCTTTCCACAACTCATATGGAGATTTGTCTGATCCTTTAAAGGGTACTCTATTCAGGACATAACAAGATGAGAGGATGGCCTCCCCCCACAAGTTCGCAGGTAGTCCTGAACTAATTAACATGGTATTTATCATCTCCTTAAGGATTCGGTTTTTCCGTTCATCCACACCATTAGATTGTTGTGAATAAGGAGGAGTTACTTCATGAATGATGTCATGTTCCATGCAAAAATCTCCTATAGGAATTACATATTCACCACCACGTTCAGACCTAACGTTTTTAATCGTAGAACTCATTTGGTTTTCAACTTCTAATTTATATATCTTAAAGGCTTCCAAGGCATCATCCTTACCTATAAGTTAATAAATATGACAGTACCTCGTACAATCATCTATGAATGTGACAAACCATTTTTTACCACCTCTAGTTTGAACTGATTTCATGTCAACTAGGTCTGTATGAATTAATTCTAAGGGTTTATAATTTCTCTGAATATTTTTCTTATAAGACTTTTTAGCATATTTTGATTCTACGCAAATTTCACATTTATGTTCATTTTCCAAAGTAAATTTTGGAATGCAGCATATGCTTGCAAGTTTGTTCATTGATTTATAATTAACATGACCAAGTCTACCATGCCAATCATTCAATGACACACAAACATAAGAAGAATCATTTTTATTCAATTCAATAGAGGTTGCATTCAATTTATATAAACCCTCAGTCTTATAGCCCTTTCCTACATAATCTTTATCCTTAGTTATTATAAATTTCCCAGATTCAAATACAAGTTTAAATCCCTTATCATCTAACACACCACTAGAAACAAGATTCTTGCAGATGTTCGGAACGTGTAGAACTTCATTCAATGTGATAGTTTTTTCCGAAGTGAGCTTCAACCCAACTTTTCCTTTTCCCGCAACCTGTGCTACGGACGAGTTACCCATATAGAGCTTTTCTCCTTCCCCTACCTTTTGATAGGAGGTGAACATATCTTTGTTTCCGCAGACATGCTTGGTAGCACCAGAGTCTACCCACCAGTCTCTCACATTGGTTACCAGATTTACTTCAGACACCGTGCCAGAAAACTCGTTCTTGTTGCTTTCAACTAAATTGGCATTGGGATTCTTATTATTATTAAAGTCTTTAAGTTTCCTACAGTGGTAAATAAAGTGTTCGTTTCTCGAACTTGTGAAGGTAATGATTTTAGAAAATAATTGACTTAATCTAATTAAATAAAATCCAGGAAAATAAACTAAAGATGATTTTTAGAAAATATGGAGAAAACCAGGAATCAGGAATCAGTTATTTCCAACAATTTATGTGATTAATCATGCAATTCTTTTAAATAAATTAAGCTCAAATATTGCCAAAATAGGTTTTTATGCAAACAAGCAGAGGTAATCACAAGCATGGGACATAAGAGGTTGTCAACCCAGCATGACCCAT